>JABUQX010041864.1:0-10000 GCA_015478945.1 Trachelipus rathkii
GCGCTCAGAGGTCTACTGGGCGATTATATACTTTCCATCTTTCTGATTTATGGTTTCCGCCCTTAGAACTACGGGAGACTTGCGGGGGTTGGCGCTGACATATCCAAAGCATTGAACCGGGATATGGCACGCGTCACTGCTCTCAAGCTCCCCTGCCTTTTTGGAGTTTTCCTCCTTTCGCATGTGCCTTATTTTGTCTAGTTTTCATTTCCAAATCGCTCAATATCGGCTGTTGTGGATGGGGCGACTTCTTCTTCTTTTTCTGATTAATAAGTGGATGTTCCTCAGGGTTCTTGTCTTATTCCTACTTTATTCCTATTTTCATTAATGATCTATCTACACTTGCACATCTAACTCTATTCACCAGTATGCCGATGACTCGACCCTTTCATTGCTTTCACTCCATTTCAATTCTTCTCCTTCTTTTACTTCTAGAATTGCCTTCGGGCTTAATCTTTTCCGATGCTATTCTCGCTTGATCGATAAGAATTTTCCGCCGGTGAGGCGTCGTTCTGAAACCTTGTGATGAAATTCAATTCTTTAAAAACTCAACTTCTACAAATCCCCCTCTCTAAGACACCTTCTAAACTTCCTACTTACTTTCGACAGGTTCTCTCGTCTCTCCTGTTGACTATATAAAACATCCTTGCCTTAACATAAACAAAAAAAAATGTCTTGAAACCTCACAATCACAATGGTTGTAGGCGCGGCCTCAAAGAAACGGGGAGTTCTGTTTAGACTGCGAGACTTTTTTTCCTCTTCTTAGTTGCTCCAGCTATTATACAAGGGCTTCATCCGCCCTTGTATGGATAGGGCTTTCATATCTGGGGGGCTCTGGTTTCACCACGGCTTTAGATAGGTCTCGCACAGTCAAAAGGCCCAATTAAGGCTTATAAGATTGTCCCATTACTTTCCAGTTCACTTGGACCGTCTATCTTTGCCGGCGCGAGTTGGTGCTTTAATCTCTTTGCCTATAGTACCGTAGTGGCAGGGGCTCGAGGGAAACTTAGCACCCGCTACACCACTTTACGTCGCCTCGTAGTACAGGAGGTGCTGTATTCTGCACATGAGTTTTTTGTTGATATTGGTTAACTCCAGACTAGTTCGCTGCCGTGCTTCCCTCTTTCCTGCCACATCTGTTCTGTGGAATTCTTAAAGTCTTCTGTGTTCCTTGGCTGATTTAATCTCCCCCACTTCCCAAGCCTGTGTCTGTGCTCATCTGCGTAATTTAACTTAGTTGTTGACTTCTGAGGAGTGCAACACCCCCTCCTTTGAATAGGCTCTGCCCGGAGTGGTGGTGACAACTGAATATAATATATATATAAGATATATATACAATATATATATATATATATATAAATATATATTATATATATATATAATATATATATAATATATTATATTATATAAATAATATATATATACCTCGAATCGGTCCATATAAAATTATGGAGACTGTATGTAAATGTGTACCAATTCTCTTTATGGGCATATTTCTGATACACATCTATTAAGAGCTTGTAAACAATGCCTCCAATAAAGTTATGTATATTTATGTAAACTAAAAATTGCATACCTAAATTAGTCCGGATACCGCTTTATTTGTATATTTTAAATTAAATTTTAAATGAGAAAAACGGTTTTTGTTTTTTTTTTTTTTTCTTTTTATTCTACCGTTGACTTTCTTGGCTAAACCAGGAGAAAGCATCGATAGTTACAGCCAAGAGATAGTACTGAGAAGTTGCCAAGGGCGTTTGCCCTTCGATGGCACATTTTATATAATAAATATTCGAAATAAGGTGAATTATATAAATATTAATTTCCCTATAAAAGATCTTTTGTAAAATTTCTTATTAAAGAAATGAAATTGATCCTAATTGACGTAAATAACATATTACACAAAAGAATGATGAGTGCGATCTAGCTGGGTTTATGAAGCACATTTCTCCCCTCCCCCCCATGCCAATCGTTCAAAATTATATAATTAATGGAATTCAAATAATAAAAGAAAATTATTTGCACATTGTTGATAACATGCCATTGATTATATAAAATTTATATTATATTGCTGTGATCAAAAATGAAAAGAAGGGATGTTAATAAAGAGCGAAAACCAATCACCTTTTTATAACCCTTTTTTTTTATTAATACTTGTACCTGAGGTGATTAATTGGATTGAATCATTAACAATTAAAGAGATTCATCTCTCGTTTATGTGTACAACACTACATTATAGTGTAACCACACTTCCGAGGTAACAGATTACTCAAAACGCTAAGTTAAACTGAAATAAATTACTCACGTGACGAGCCATGTGCTATAACGTGTTCTGACCCATCTGACACGTTTTCGATATATTTATTTCAAGCTACATTATGACGCATTGTTGCAGACTGACATACTTTTGGTCTTTCTTAAAAAAAATTTGACGAGTGATATCAAACAAAACATTTTCGCTAAAGCCCAGATATTATGTTTTAAGATAATTCTGAATTAGATTTACAAGAAAGAAAAAAAAAAGGTTGCCCCGTTAGGCACTTTTATGGTTATAGTACGGGGGCTTTAGCGTAGGTTAAAAAATACTTGGAAGAAACAGGTAGAGGTTCATTTAACAAAAAAATAAACTTTTTCGACCAGTGATAGCATCCAGAATTTAATAATTGAGTTATCGTAAAATTGGTTTATCGTAAAACTGTCGAAGTTTCAAAATATTAATTATTTAGAACTGATATAATTAATTATAAAAATAATCTACAGCTCTTAAACAAAAAAGGTTTGACCAAAAAGGTATTTTAGCAATAAAAATAATTGATATTTATATTTTAATATTCAAGCAAATCTTCATATTTCTCACAAACCTTGCGCACCGTTAACTACAGTATATGAGGAGGAGAACCTAATTCCTCTCATTTTCAAAATCTCCAGAACACAAAAACAAATGCAGTTATGTTAAAAAATGGTACATTCCTCGTTAAAAAAATGTCGTTTTAACTACTTGAAAATTTGGATGTACAACTATATTTTTTTCCTCTAAGATAATACACGCCAAATATTTGAATCTCCTAACTTCGATGTTCGTGTGGCTTAAAAATCTTTCTTCCTTTACTACAATAATCTTGTGCTTTTGCTACTGTTCTCCTAACAGAACCAGAGATTTTCATGCCTTTTTTGTTTACCTTACTACTTCTCACGAGTCTGTTATATATCTTCTCATCAAAATACTGAGGTCCTCTATTAAGGGGATTTTCAATGTACATAACACTGAATTGGTTCGGGTCCTCTCAATACCGATTTAAGTTGGTGGGAGGCCGATCGTTCACATTCTCCAACGAATCTGGAAGCAAACTAATTAAAAAACCCACACACATTCCGGATCGCCTAACCAATTCTGAACACACTGACACATTGTTTCACCACTAGTTCCTTTCTCTCTTAAAATACACACTTTCGCTCCTATCGGTAATCTCTGACCACAACCTTTATATCTCTTAATTTTAATACTTCTCTCCAACAGCTCCATCCTGCGCCTACTCGGTTTTTTTCTGGCACTGTGATCGGGCCGATTGGGGGGGCATTTGCGTTGCTTCTACCGCTAACTATAATGGAAATGACTGCTTGGGCTCTGGTGACGCTTCGATTCTGCCGATGAGGTAGGAGCATGTATCGATTATGATGGAACAGGTTTCATTCCTCTTCGACTAAATCTTCTCTCCTTCATAATCCATGTTCGATCGTGCCTTGTTCTTGGCCATTCGGCTAGAGACAGTGCCGATCAGGAGTGGAAAAATTTCATCGTTCTCCTATCACTCTTGCTAATTCCATTCTGCTAGAAAAATCGTATGCAGGATACTCTTCGAACGAGCAAGAGCGGGCTTTCAGTAAACGAAAGTGCGCCTAACCTCCTTGGTTCTCCACTGACAAAATCTTTCTGCCCTTGCCAAAAACATGTCTCTAACAACTTCTGTAAATCTGTCTTTCCTCCTCTTATTCGCTCTGATGGTTTTCTGTTGCTAATTCTCCAACTGAAAAGGCCAAATCTCTTCGCCTCCTATTTCCTCTTAATCAACCCGACTGATTCTGGCATTCCTTCATCCTCCTCCTTCTCCTCTCAGGTGTCCTTGCCTTGCCTTTGATTACATTCCATCGGGTGCATGGGCTCCTGATATCTACGAACGTTAGGAAGGGCGGATGTGACCGACGATGGATTCCTCCCCGAGTTTTGAGGGAGTGTGCTTCCGTGCTATCCCCGCCCCCTCGTTCAACTATATTCTCTATGTTCAAACTAACACTTTCCCTCAGTGTTTGAAGCACGCACATGTCCAACCAATCCCGAAAAAGGACAGCCGCTCTGATCCTCTCTTAACTATCGGCCCTATAGCGCTACTTTGAGCGAAATCTAAGATCTTTGGGAAACTCTTCTCAACTCTCATTTCGTAGATCATCTGGAATCTCATTCACTTCTTTACGATCGCCAGTACGGCTTTCGGCCCTCGAGGTCTACTGGCGAATATACTTTCCTATCTTTCTGATGTTTATTGGTTTTCCGCCACTTAGGAATCACGGGGAGGACTTGCGTCGAGTGGCGCTTGACATAAATCCCAAAAGCATTTGACCGGGTATTTCACGCGTCACTGCGTTCCAGCTGGCCTCTCCAAGCTCCCTCCTTTGGCTGTTTCCTGCTTTTCCTCCCTCAATTGTGTCTAGTTTTCTATCAAATTGTTCAATCATATCGGCTATTGTCGATGGTGGCGACTTCATCTTCTTGTTCTGTTAATAGTGGTGTGTTCCTCGGGGTCTCTGTCTTATTCTTCCTACCTTTATTTCCTTACTTTCATTAATGATCTTCTCACCTGGCACATCTAACTCTATTCACCCTCCATATGCCGATGACTCGACCCTTCGCTCTTCAACTCATTTCAATGCTTGCTCCTTCTTTTACTTCTAGAATTGCCTCTCGGTCTTAATCTTCCGATCTATTCTCGCTGTCTGGATAGAATGTTCCGGGTGGGGTCGTTCTTGAACCTTGTGAAAGTCAATTCTTTAAAAACTCAACTTCTACAAATCGCCCTCTCTAAGGACACCTTCCACTTTCCCTAAACCTCCTTTCGACGTGTTTCTCTTCGGCTCTCCTGTGACAAATATAAAACATCCTGGCCTTAACATAAACAAAAAAAATGTCTTGGAAACCCAACATCAACAATGGTTGCTAGGGCGGCCTCCAAAAGAAAACTGGGAGTTCTGTTTAACCTGCCGACAGAGGACTTTTTTCCTCTTCTCCTTCCAGTTGATCCAGCTATTTCAAGGCCTCATCCGGCCCTTGTATGGAAAGTTACTGCTCTGCATATCTGGCGGGGGCTTCTGGTTTTCACCCGCTTTAGGATAGGTCGAGTCAAAAGGCCAAAAAGGCTTATAAATTGTCCCATACTTTCCAGTTCACTTGACTCTATCTTTGCGGCGCGATGTTGTGCTTTATCTCTTTCTATAGTTACCGTAGTGGCAGGTGCTCGAGGGAACTTATCACCCGCGTACCACCACCTTTACGTCGCCCTCGTAGTACAAGAGGTGCTGTATCTGCGCACATGAGTTGATGTTTGTTTGATATTGCGTAACTTCCAGGACTAGTTCCGCTATGCGGTGCTTCCTTCTTTTCCTGCCCAACATCTGTTCTGTTGGAATTCTCTTTAAAATCTTCTGTGTTCCTGCTGAATTTTAATCTCCCCCACTTCAAAGCCTTTGTCTGTGCTTCATCTGGGTAATGTACTTTAGTTGTTGACTGCTGAGGAGGGCAAACACCCCTCCTGAAATGGAGCTCTGCCCGTGAAGTGGTAAAAACAAACAGGGGTGACAACTGTTTAATATAGATATATATATATATTATATATATATTATATATATAATATATATATATATATATATATATATATATATAAAAGTCTATATATATATATATATATTATATATATATATATATACCTTTAAATCGGTCCATGTAAAATTATGGAGACGTCTGGAAAGTGTACCAAACGCTTCTTTATGGGCGTATTGATGGTACACATCTATTAAGAGCTTGTAAACAATGCCTCCAATAAAGTTATGTATATTTATGTAAACTAAAAAATTACATACATATTATAACATCATACATAGTTGTTTTTATATTATTTTAAAATTAAACTAGCCAATGAGAATCGTTCTTTCTATCGGTTGAGTTTCTTGGCTAAACCGGAGAAAGCATCGAGAAGTTTATAGCCAAATGAGATGTACTGAGAAGTTGCCAAGGGCGTTTGCCCTTTCGATGGCCCATTTGTATATAATAAATATTCGAAAATAAGGTGAATTATATAAATATTAATTTCCCTATAAAAGATCTTTTGTAAAATTTCTTATTAAAGAAATGAAATTGATCCTAATTGACGTAAATAACATATCACACAAAAGAATGATGAGTGCGATCTAGCTGGGTTTATGAAGCACATTTCCCCCCCCCTTGCAATCGTTCAAAATTATATAATTAATGGAATTCAAATAATAAAAGAAAATTATTTGCACATTGTTGATAACATGCCATTGATTATATAAAATTTATATTATATTGCTGTGATCAAAAATGAAAAGAAGGGATGTTAATAAAGAGCGAAAACCAATCACCTTTTATAAACCTTTTAATTAGTAGTTGTACCTGAGGTGATTAATTCGGATTGAATCGTCTAACAATTAAAAAGAGATTTCATCTCTCTACATGTGTAAATACGTACATTATAGGTAACCACCACATCCGAGGTAAAACAGCTTACTCAAAACGCTAAGTAATTAAACTGAAATAAATTACTCACGTGACGAGCCATGTGCTATAACGTGTTCTGACCCATCTGACACGTTTTCGATATATTTATTTCAAGCTACATTATGACGCATTGTTGCAGACTGACATACTTTTGGTCTTTCCTTAAAAAAAATTTTGATGAATGATACAAACAAAACGATTTTGCTAAAAGCCAGATATTATGTTTAGATAATTCGGGTAGATTTACAAAGAAAAGAAAAAAAAAAGGTGCCCGTTAGGCACTTTTTAATGGTTATATTCGGCTTTAGCGTAGTAAAATACTTAAGAACAGGTTAGAGGTTTTATTTAACAAAATAAAACTTTCGGACCAGTGATAGCATACCAGAAATTTAAATAGTTATCGTAAAATTGCTTATCGTAAAACTGTCGAAGCTTTCAAATTGAATTATTTAAAAAACGTATATTAATATTAAAATAATCTCAGCTCTTAAACATATAAAAGGTTTGACCAAAAAGTTATTTTAGCAATAAAATAATTGATATTTATATTTATATTTAAGCAATATCTTCTATTTTCTCACAAACCTTGCACCGTTTAACTACAGTATATGAGGAGGGAGAATCCTAATCTCTCTCATTTAAAATCTTCAGAAACACAAAAAACAAAGCAGTTATTTAAAAAATGGTACATTCCTCTTAAAACAATGTGTACTACTGAAATTTATATACAACTACATTTATTTCATATTAATAAAGCAAATCTGAAATCTCCTAATTCGCATATTCTGTGGCCTTAAAACCTCCTTTCTTCCTTCTACTACAATTATCTTGTGCTTCTGATACTGTTCTCCTAACAGAACAGACTTTCACGCCTTTTTTGATACCTTACTACTTCTCACGAAACTGTTATATCCTCTCATCCAAATACTGAGGTCCTCTTTTTAGGGATTTCAATGTACATAACACTGAAATGGTTGGGGTCCTCTCAAAACCGATTTTAGAGTGGGGAAGGAGGCTCCCCGAATACTTCAGCATTCTCAACGATTTCTGGAAGCAACTAATTAAAGAAACCCACACACCATATCTCGGATCGTTTCCTAAACAATTCGTTGGAACACACTTGACCTATTGTTTCACCACTAGTCCTTCTTCTCTTAAAATACACCACTTTCGTTCCTATCGGTAAATCTGACCACAACCTTATATCTCTTAATTTTAATTACTTCTCTCCAACAGCTCCATCCTGCCCTACTCGGTTTTTTCTGGCACTTTGATCGGCCGATTGGGGGGCATTGCGTTGCTTCTAGGCTAACTATAATTGGAATGACTGCTTTGTCTCTGCGTGACGCTTCGACTTCTGCGATAAGGTAGGAGACTTGTAATCGTGATGGGGGGAGAACAAGGTTACATTCCTTCTTCGACAAATCTTTCGCTCCTTCATAATATCCATGGTTCGGATCGTGCTGGTCTCGGCATCAGCGCTAGAGGACAGTGACGTATCGGGAGTGGAAAAAATTCTCATCTCCTATCACTCTTGCTAATTTCATTCTGCTAGAAAATCGTGCAGGGATACTCTTCGACGCTAGCAAAGCGGGGCTTTCATTTAAACGAAAAGTGCGCTTACCTCCATGGGTTCTACCTTACTGACAAATCTTTTCTGGCCTCTTGCCAAAAACATTCTCTAACAACTTCTGTAATCTGTCTTTCCTCCTCGTATTCGCTCTGATGGTTCTGTTGCTAATTTTCTCCAACTGAAACAGGCCAATCTCTTCGGCCTCCTATTTTCTTCTAACTCAACCCTGGACGATTCTGGCATGTTTCCTCATCCTCCTCCTTCTCCTTCTCAGGTTGTCCTATGCCTTTTGCCTGTGATACATTCGATCGGGTTATTTGTGCATGAGGCTTTCAGACTTGAAATCTACGACGTTAGGAAGGCGGGTGGATCCGGATGGCATTCCTCCCCGAGTTTGAGGGAGTGGGTGCTTCCGTGCTATCCCCGCCCCTCGTTCAACTATATTCTCTATGTCTCAATACTAACACTTTCCCTCAGTGTTTGGAAGCACGCACATGTCCAACCTATGCCGAAAAAAGGAAGCCGCTCTGATCCTTCTAACTATCGCCCTTATAGCTCTTACTTGTATTCTATTTAAGATCTTTGAACTCTTCTCCAACTCTCATTTCTTAGATCAATTCTGGGGAATCCTCCATTTCACTTCTTTTCCGATCGCAGTAGGCTTTTTTCGGCGCTCGAGGTCTACCTGGCGGAAGTATACTGTGTCCTATCTTTCTGGATTCTATGGTTTTCCGCCCCTTAGAACCTTACGGGGAGAACTTTGCTGGATTTGAGCGCGACATATCCCACAGCATTGGACGGGAATGCGCACCACAGGCACGCAGCGTTTCACTGTCCTCCAAGCTCCCCTCCTTTGGTTTTCCTCTTCTCTTTGCCCCTACTTTATGGTCTTAAGTTTTTCTTGTTTAAATCGCTCAATTTATCGGCTGTGATGGGGGCGACCTTCTTCTTCTTTTTTTTTCTGTAAATAGTGGTGTTCCTCAGGGTTCTGTCTTATCCTGCCCCTAACTTTATTTCTATTTTCCTTAAACCACTTTTCCCATTTTATCTTTTAATGATATGCCATTCTGTCTCACCTGCACAAATTTCACTAACTCCCGTACTGATTTCACTCATATGCCCGATGTACTTCGACCCTTCAATTTATTCTTTTCAACTCATTTCAAATGTATGCTGCCCTCCTTTCCTTTTACTTCTAGGAAGATGCGTAGACTTTAGAAATTGCCTCTTCGTCTTTAAAAACTTCTTTCCGATTCTATTTCTCGTCTTGACTGGATAGAATTTCCGGGCGGGGTCGTCTAACCTTTGTTGAAATTCAATTCTTTTAAAAAAAACTCAACTTCATACCAAATCTCCCTCAGCTAAGACACCTTTCTATCCCAACTTTTCCATCATCTTTCGACGGTTCTCTCTCGTCTCTCCTGTTGACAATTATAAACATCCTTAGCCTTAACATAAACAAAAAAATGTACTGTTGGAAACCTCACATCACAATTGTTGCTAGGGCGGCCTCAAAAGAAACTGGGAGTTGTGTTTAGACTGCGAGACTTTTTTATCCTCTTCTCAGTATAGCATCCCAGCCTATCAAGGGCCTCACTCCGCCCTTGTATGGGATACTGACTCTCATATCTGGGGGGGCCTCT
>JABUQX010041864.1:15000-17500 GCA_015478945.1 Trachelipus rathkii
TATTTAAGATGCCGAAGAAATAAAAGACTCTAAGGTTCGAAGAGAAATTTCTCTCATTGACAATGATATTATACTAGCTGTTGTTTATATTGATCCAATCTACAGGGTAAGCTTAACTGAAGAACAACAAAAAAAAGCTAAATCTGCACTTTGCAATGTGGCCATTTGTATTAAAGGGTTGCAGGAAGTTCAAGAAGAAAAGGATACATCTAAACATATTGTAAGTGATGAAACTACAACTATCTCCGTTACTACCTTCTCAAGTCATTCTTCAGAAAGTTCAGAAGATTAGAATGAAAAGCTTCTAGATATTGAAGAGCTTAGTCGAAAGCGTCTATTGGTTCAAGAAAAAGGTCAAGGTTCTTTCTAACCCTTGTACACAATATTCTATTACTTTAAACAAAATTTCTTTCCTTTGCCACAGTGAAAGAAGTTGAAAAATTTTATGTAACTTCGAAGAGTATCAAGACATTGTACAAGAAGCTGGCTGAAATTGCTGTTACTGCTCTACCTCCAACGCAAGTTAGCGTGGAACTGCTTTTTCTTCTTCACATTATAAAATCAGACCAAAGAGGAAAAATGGAGAACCTGGCAGATTGTTATTCTATTTTTAAGAAACTAATCATTCAATGAGTGATGATATTAGATGTAAAGTTCAATCTAACGGAAGTATGAGCAGTTTATTTATATATATATATATATATATATTATATAATATATATATATATAATTTATATATATATATATATATATATATATATATAATTATTATATATATATATATATAATATATTATATATATATATATTATAAATCCGTAGGACCCCTTCAATATAAATTATTTAAGTTATCAAAATTTTTTGATGGCTTAAATCTCTTAATTATGAATTTTTAATAAATAATTAAAATAATAGTTAATCAAAAGCAAATTATGAGTATATGTTTTATTAATTAGAAGTGAGGAAACATTTTGTAGTTGGTGAAGCATTTCTTTAGTTGAAGTGGCTGTGTTCCATATATATATATATATATATATATATATATATATATATATATATATATATATATATATATATATATATATATATATATATATATATATATATATATTATATATATATATATATATATATATATATATAGTAAATATATATATATATATATATATATATTTTCTTTCTTTTCCTCTCCCAGGAAGGATTTTCATCCTGTGCAGCCGCGAAACATCTTCTCCAGACTCCCTCTCCTCCACTATTACTCGTTCTCTTCAGCGCTCTCATTATGTTGTAGCTGAACATCGTTCCAGAAGTCCTCCACCGTATTCCGGCCCTATCTTTGCCCGGTTCTTCCCGGTCTTCTGCCCTCTTGTGTCCATTTCCATCTTCTTTTCGGCATTCTCTCCTGTGCATCCTCTCCAGTTGTCCCCACCATCTCAATCTCCCCACATCCATCGTTCAGAGTGCCATCTTCTTTCACACCTATATCGTCTCTATAACTTCCATTCTATTCTGTCTCTCTTACTCTTTCCAATCATAGTTCTTAATATCCTCATCTCCGCCGCTTGTATTCTACTCTCCTCTCTTCTCGTTTTTGTCCATGTTTCCGCTCCGTACAGCAGTGTGGGAGTCAGTATGCTGTTAAAAATCACTTTTTTAACCTCTATTCCGATGTTTCTATCTTTCATCATGGGTATACCGCTTTCATAACTAATCCATACTTTTCCATTCTTTGCGTAATCTCTTCTCCACTTCCTCCCCTTCTGTTAAAACACCCTCCGAGATAATTGTAGGTATTTACCGCCCTCACCTCCTCCTCTCTCACCATCATTCTCATCCCCTCCTCATTTCCTCCGGTTACTGTTAATATCTCTGTCTTCTGTATGTTCATCTTCATCCCTGCTTCCTCCAACTCCTCCGCAAACAACTCCACCACCTCTCGAATCGCCTCCTCTCTCTCGCTCCAAAATGCCAGATCGTCCGCATATGCCATTATGTCCCCTTCATATTCTCCCGTCATAGGGAACATGATACAAGCCTATAAAAATTTACCACGGACAGTTTTTCTAGGGGACACAATAGGAAATGTAGGAAGACGTGTAATAACCTTGATTCATTTCTGTATAGTGTTTAAAATTTTTTGAAAATGGTTTCCCGCAGGAGTTTTTTGAGTTGACTCACTTGCAACATAAAAGAAAGGATTGGATAGGTCTATGGATTGTTTGGGCAATTCAATCAGTATATTCTGACGGTAGCTAAAGTGGCGGGTTCTTTATTAGTTTATTTAAAAGTTAAACCGCATGTTGTAGCTACCAGATCAACAATAAACTTATTAAAAGCTTGTATTGTGGTTAGCATGAACCTTAGCTAAAGATTTTACTTTTGGTAGTTGTTGGGCGTATATAATATATTGACCTTTGTTAGGAAATTGACAGGCCTTAGGGTGTGGTGTAGGTTGTTTGTGTTTGTCCTGCATGGGCATGATTTGATAAAATATTAGTGAC
>JABUQX010041864.1:35000-42500 GCA_015478945.1 Trachelipus rathkii
GGCTCAACTTTGATGGCTCAACTTTTATGGCTCAACTTTGATGGTGTCATCTTTGATGGTACCTATATTGTTGGTTCAGCTTTGATGACTCAGATTTATTGATGGTTCAACTTTGATGGTTCCCAATCACCGTAAGGAGTATCTAGGGATGTTCTATTAGTGTTCTATGAGTATTAGATGAGTGCCAGGTGAGCTAGGTGATCAAGTGAGCCAATGGTTTTCACCATTTTTCTGGCTGATTTTTCGCGAAAGTCGCCACATCGGTGCCACTGAGTGCCAACTGAGTGCCACTTTTTTCAAGCCTTTTCTAGCCTCCCCTGAGCCTAGAATAGCCCTAATAAGGGTGTCTACCCCTAGGTTATAACGTATGAGGAATCGATTGGTGTATATTACAAGTTGCTAGGATGCTTCCTACTATGAGTTAGTCTTTTTCTAACACTTATAGCACGATAGAATATATATCTAAAGAGTTACACATTTGAGACAGTGAACCCCGCTCAAAGAACCACTGCGGTTCCAGCCCTGTACCCGCCCGCCGCGTGCGCCCGCAGGCGCAATATTCCCGCGCAAACGAAAAATATGATATCAATGTAAACTATTCAAAGAATTTCTTTTCAAATATACTATGAGTCATTCATTTTTACTACAATTGTACGAAATTTTATTAAAAACATATACTTTACATACCTTAAAGCAGTAAATCAGTAAATCAATAGAGGTGTTATTACCTAACACCTAAGGGATTAGTATGCTTTTGTTTTACTGTTTTACTGCTTTAACTCATGTTTTACTGCTTTAACTCATATGCTTTACTGCTTTAACTCATGTTTTACTGCTTTAACTCATATGCTTTACTGCTTTAACTCATATATTTATTAACATTACATACCTTAAAGCAGTAAATCAGTAAATCAATAGAGGTGTTACCTAACACCAAAGGGATTAGTATGCTTTTGTTTTACTGTTTTACTGCTTTAACTCATATGCTTTACTGCTTTAACTCATATATTTATTAACATTACATACCTTAAAGCAGTAAATCAGTAAATCAATAGAGGTGTTACCTAACACCTAAGGGATTAGTATGCTTTTGTTTTACTGCTTTACTGTTTTAACTCATATGCTTTACTGCTTTAACTCATATATTTATTAACATTATGTTTTCTTTTATATTTTTTATTTTATTATTTTTATTATTTTTATTTTTATTTTGTTTTAATACTTTTTATTTATTATTATTTTTATTATTATTATTATTTTATTATTTTTATTTTTATTTAAAAATTGTAATGAAAGAAAAACACACGCAGTGTCTGTTATATAAACATTTTATTTTAATAAAATTGTACGAAATTTTATTAAAAACATATACTTTACTGCTTTACAGCTTTAATTAATCTCATTATTCATTATTCACTTGACGAGTATGGATGTGGAGAAATTTACGTTCCGAAGTCCGGCTACATGTCTTGTAGCTGGGCCGACAGGCTGTGGTAAAACCTTTCTATTATTAAATATTTTAAAGGAAATGGAGATTTTTGAGCAAACCCCTGTAAAAATAATATGGTGTTATAATGTTTATCAGGAAAAATTTAAAGAATATAAAGATGTGATTCAATTTCATGAAGGCATATACGATATTAGATCGTTGGATAATATACATGGCCATAAAATTATTGTATTAGATGATTTAATGCACAAGTTGAATTTGGAAATAGCAGAAGCGTTCACAGTTTATTCTCACCATCTAAATATCTCGGTGTTTTTCATAACACAGAATATTTTTCATCAAAGCAAGCATATGCGAAGTGTTTCTTTAAACACTCAGTATTTACTGTTGTTTGGGCAGAGAAGAGACATGAGTCAAATTAATGTATTGGCAACTCAAATGTTTCCCCTTCAAAGGAAAGAGTTCTTAAAAGTATATAAAGAGGTTACTTCGATCCCACACGGTTATTTGATGTGTGAACTTCACCCCAAAAACACGTACAGAGTGTTACTCCGCACCAACATTCTACCCTATGAGATAGAAACTGTATACATACCTGAATAATGAGTGCTCTAACTGCAAAGTATTTACCTCTTATAAAAAAATTTAAAAAGATGAAACCTTCTGAAAAACGTAAACTAATTAGTGAAGATGAGAAATTCATTCAGTGTGTATGTGAAGTCTGTTTAAATCTTATAAAAGGAAATGTTCCTTTAAACAGACCTCAGAAGGTAAAGCTACGTCGTTATAGAAGCATCATTAAAAAACTCTCCCTCAACATTAAAAATCTGAAAAATAAAAAGAAGTTACTTCAGAGAGGCGGAGGGGCATTCCTTCCATTACTCTTCTCCGTTATAGCTCCACTGATAACTAAGTGGTTGTCCCCGTGATGAAGAAGGTTGCTGTACTTCCATATAATGAGTATGAGAAAATGAAGTATAATAATACAGCATCTGTACAGAATTCAGTTCCTCAGATTCATCATTCACAACCTCTATATGAACAGTTATTACCACGCACTGTGCAAAATCCCCAGTCACAGTTTCATCATTCACAACCCCAATATATGCAGATATTACCCCACAATGCATTGGCATTACAGCCTCTTTCACTTCAACAACAACAGTTGCACCACCAGAATCCTTATATTGTGAACGAATCATTATCTTTCAGCAGCCTCTACCTCCTAGCTTATATGATCCTAAAGTTGAACAGATAACCAATTACGAGAAAGAAGTGTACAGGATATTAAATTCAGACATTAACATCCATGAGAAACGCATCTTATACCAAGATGCCATACAAAAATTGATAGATCTTAAAGACTTGCATCTACATCCACCACTACGTAAACCGCTACCCGATGATGTAGATATACCTAATGAAGTAAAACTTGAAGTGAAAAATGAAGATAAATTTAAAAATATCCTAGAGGAGAGCTTACCTATTAGAGTGCGTAAATCAGGAATAGCTTTATATAATATTTTAAAAGAACAATTATCTTTGAATGAAGCAGGGCAGATCGTAATTGATGATGAAATAGTTAAAGGTTCAAATATTGTGGATTTGATAGCTGATCTCTCACGTAACTGGAAGAAAGGTCCTGTAAAAGGCTGGAATGAGATCAAACAAGAACTTCAGACTATTAATTTTCCCAGAACTTTAATCTTAAATACACAACGTTTAGCAGACTTGGATAATATCCCAAAGATGCCAAGACCTGATTCAAGTCCCTCAGGCACTTCTTACGCTTCAGATAAATTTAAACGTGTTACCAGAGGAAGAATAAGAAAAGCACCTTATAATAAACATAGGTGGATTAAATCGTAATTATGTATTATCATATATTTATTTAGTTGTAATGTTTGTATATAAATAAAAATGTTATTTTAAATCTTTTTCTTTATCCCTTTTAACTTTATATATATATATATATATATACACACACATATATATATATACATATAGCAGCAGTTATATATATATATATATATATATATATAGAGTATATAGATATATATATATATTAATATATATATTTATATATATATATATATTATATATATATATATATATATATATATATATATATATATATATATATATATATATATATATATATATATATATATAGTATATATACACATACACACACACATATATATATATATATATATATATATATATATATATATATATATAGTTTATATGTGTGTGAGTAGCCAACATGGAGGCGAAGGAGGTAGTTGATAAGTATTACTTCAATCTGAGGGAACCAAATAGTTTTGGGGGTTTCACTAGGTTTGCTTTAAGGTATCCTAATATTGAGAGAAAAGAGTTAAAAGCATATTTAGAGGGCGAAGAGGCATTTACTCTACATAAACCTGTAAGAAAAAAATTTCCTACGCGGAAAACCATATCTCCGCAGCTCGATAGTGTTTGGCAATTAGATTTATCGGAAATGATTAAATATAGTTCTTATAATGAAGGATTTCAATACATACTTTTTACTATTGACGTATACTCTAGATACTTGTGGTTGAAACCCTTAAAAGATAAAAGATCAGCTACAGTTGCAGCTGCAGTATTTGAAATTATAGAGGATGAGAGGAGAACACCTAAATCATTCTGGACCGATTCAGGAATGGAATTCAAGGGTCGAGAGTTTCAGGAGTTGCTCTGGGAGTATGGTATAAGCTATTACAATACATTTTCCGTAAACAAAGCGGCTATAGTTGAAAGAGTACAGCGTACTATTAAAGAGCGCATGCATAGGTATTTTACTAAAATGAATACTTTTAAATATATTGATATACTGGATGATCTAGCTTATTCTTATAACAGGTCTTACCATAGAACTATAAAGGCAACACCTTTAGAAATGTCAAAAACTAGAGGCCGTAGAACACATCTGTATGAAAAAGAAAACAAAATAAAAGATAATTCAGGAATAAAGGTGAATGACTATGTAAGAGTATCTCGAACAGAAGAAAGGTTTAGAAAAGGATATGAAGCCGGATGGTCTACAGAAGTTTTTAAAGTGCACAATATCCGCCCATTCCGTCGTGATAGTTTAAAGTTATATTATCTGGAGGATTTAGATGGTGAAAAGATAAAAGGAGGGTTCTATAAACAAGAAATACAAAAAGTAAGGTTCAACCCTGTAACTCACGAATATAAAATTGAAAAAATATTAGCTACTAGAGGAAAAGGAAAAAATAAACAGGTACTTGTGAAATGGATGGGGTATCCTGCTAAGTTTAATACTTATATAAAAGCAAGTGAAATTAAGAATTATTAATCAGTTGTCATTATAAGCATGGAGAGTGTAGATCACTTTTATTTAACTCTTCCGTCTTCAGCCTCTTTGGATTTACATCCTGATAATAAACTCGCGGATTTTACAACTGTGTTAATGAATCCTATACAACTTGAAAGAGAGGTATACGAAGCAGGATTATGTGAAATGATATTAAATACGGACATAGAAAATTTACCTCACAATCTATTCTGGATGACAGTGTACAGAAGTGTAGAATGTGTTGAAACTATATTACAAGTGAAAGATACTCGTGATCTGCCTAGGTCCAGGATTGGCACAAAAGAATACTTCTTTGAAGAATTTACTTTGCGGAGGTCATATTTTAAATCGGTGCCTGCTATTTTCAGTCATTTAAACGTTCTCTTTGATGTGAGTATTATGTGTAAGGACTTGGTATACAAAACTGATATGCGTACCTATGAAGATAAAGTAATAATATCTTTAAGCTCAAAAGTAAGTGTAAACCTGCGAGACCGTGATATGTTTTTTTCTGAGACGTTCACCATGGCAGCGTAAACATATTCGTAAACGTGATGCTGAGCTGGATATACTTCATGATATCCCTACTATGTTGAAGAGGGTTATACTATCTGTGGAGAATAACCCCATGACTCGGCATGAGCAAAAAGATGAAGCAGATCGAGTACTGCATTATACATGTACCCCATCCGAGATGCTCAACCACCCAGGTATGGCTTATGTATATACAAACATAATTGATCATCAATATGTAGGTAATACTAAAGCTCCTTTATTAAGAGTAGTATATTTTCCCAAAGAGAGTAAAGTTATAACATTCCCTAATGTTCATTATCTACCTCTGAATAGATCAAATTTTGACTCTGTACGCGTGCATATAAAAGATGTAGAAGGAAATCCCTTCCCCTTTACATACGGCGCATTGTTATGCAAAGTTCATATTAGAAAGAAACAGATGCAGTAATTACAGCATAATGGAATATATATAAGAGGTGTAGTCAGATATATTTTTTCATTCCTTAACATACTCTCACAGTGTAAAGATAGTATAAGAAAGATACTCCTGTAATAAATGGACGAAGAAAAAGTATCTAGAGGATCAAAATGCAGAGGGTATGGCTTTGGTGGTTTTTTTGCTAAAAGTTATGGAGAAGTGTAAAGTACCCCAATTACAGAGGTAATATAAGTTGTAACAGGTTTGCATACTATCTAAGATATTGTTGCAGCCAATCTTCGTACAGCATTAAAAGACGTATTGCCGATGTTTCAGATGAGATGTTGATGATGTTAAGCGTAAACAAGACGTAAAATGTCAGGTCGGGTCGAGGGACCGCTGAAGATTGTCATAAAGAAAAGGCTGGGCGGAAAAACTCTAAAGAAAAATGTATTGATGGCCGTTATTTACTGATTAACTGATAACTTTTTATACGAGGTGTATATAAGTAAGGTTTTTCATGAAAATGTTCATTATACGACCAGAGCTCGCACATACAAGATGCATTTCCTTCATCCTTCTAGTCCTGATTGTTGTAAGAGTGAATTGGATCTCTTCTCCATGAACCCTACACAGATTAGCGTAAGCGACTCCAACTTTATCAGTATTAATCCTATACATTCAATTACCAATACAGATGTTCCTCTAGAGTTCAATATTCCAGGTACTTCTGATCAGTACCTAGATCCCTCTAATGTGTTTTTATATGTAAAAACGAAATTGACAAAACCTGATGGTACAGATCTTCCTTCGGGTGATGACCATATAGTATATACAGAATCAAATTTCCTGTATACATGTTTCACACAGGTTGAAGTCTATCTTAACGGAACTTCACTAGGTGCATCAGCGGCTAATTATCCTTATAGAAGCTATATAGAACATTTGTTAAATTATTCAGACGACGCTAAACAATCTCATCTCAAATCATGTGGTTTTTATAGCTTCAAAGATGAAGCTGCACATATAGATAAAGCAGCTAAAGTCATAAATAATACTTATGAATTTTACGGTCGTTTAAATGGCGATATCTTCTCTCAAGAAAGACTTATTCTACCATCTGTAGATACTAGAATCATTTTATCACGGTCAAATCCTAAATTTGCTCTTAAAATAAAAAGTAAACCTACTGCTACAGCTGTATGTCCAGAACCTGTTTTCAAACTGTTGGAGGCTTATCTCTATGTTAGAAAAGTGAAATTATCACCACATCTAGCGGCATTTGGAAATTGAAAATTCGCTTTTGAATACTACAGCAAAGTACCCTATTAAGAGAGTTGAAACCAAGATATTTAATTTCACTCAAGGATTATCGAGTATCAATATCCCTAACATTGTGAACGGAAATTTACCACAGAAAGTAATAATAGGGATTGTGGAACATGAAGCCTACTCTGGGAATTATAAAAAGTCACCCTATAAATTCACACCTTTCGGACTTAGGGGTATCAGTTTACATGTGAATGGACTGCCTCACGGACGTGATTATGAAATGTTATACAACGGAGACCTATCTCTCTGTACGCGGCCTTTTTACGACTTAATAGCCAATACTGTATCATGTAATGATAGCGGGACAGGCTTAAATCTTGAAGAATACGCAAAGAATAGTAATTTATATGCCTATGATCTTACTGCAGACCTTTCAGCTTGTAACGCTTATCATTTAAACATTTTGAGAAAGGGCACCTTAGGACTAAGTCTCTCTTTTGGATC
>JABUQX010041864.1:50000-57500 GCA_015478945.1 Trachelipus rathkii
ATAATGATATATATATATATATTATATATATATATATATATATATATTATATATATATTATATATATATTATATATATATATATAATATATATATATATATATATATATAATATATATATATATATATATAATATATATATATATATTGTTGTGAGAGCTTTTTTGGAGATCCTGACTTATATACTATATATATATATATATATATATATATATATATATATATATATATATATATATATATATATATATATATATATATATAATATATATTATATAATATATATATTTATAAATATATATTATATATATATAGTGGAATATATATATATATATATATATATATATATATATATATATATATATATATATAGTGTAATTAACAATTATTACTCACATTTTAAATAAGACGAATGCGTCTTGTCTTTTTGGAAGCATAGTTGTTGATCACTTGATCAATAAATTCTTCTGTTGGCTCTTCATCACCTTCAATGGACACTTTAACACAGGAATGTAAAGTTTCTTGTCCCATACGATTCCTGAGCTTTGTCATTATCCTATTCATGGTGCTGAAAGATCGTTCCACACTGGCAGTTGAAATAGGTACACACAATATACATTCAGCAATTTTTTTTTTAAGATTTCACATCCAATATCAGCTTTTAAAATAAAAGAAGCAACATCTGTACTAGTATCGTTTAACTTATTGCGGGCAACATGTGTGAAAGATTTAAAATCAGACAAAGCGGCATCAATTTCATTAATTCCAAACAGATGGCAAAGTTCTCTACATTCATTTGAACAAACTGTTTGAAGTTTTCAAAATATGCACATAGCTGTATTAATCTTATAGCTTTATCATTAAATCTTTGTTTCATTTCGTTTACTACTTCTTCCATCAGCGTTGTCCAATTTTTAAAACTTTTTTTGGTATCAGTAAAATTTACTTGTTTAAATTCTGAAACATAATTCTCAAGGCCTTTAATTTTCATATGCAGTTCATTATCTTCATTTTCAATAACACATAACTTGATGATTGTTTCTAAATGACCAACTGTTCCAGAAATAAGCTGGGGAAGAGATGAGAGTTTAAGAGCTTCTTTTTGGAGAACCTTACTTAAATTTGACAAGGCACTCAGTGTTACATCTAAAATAGCCAAACTCACTATAAAACTAATATTAGTCATTTCTAAAAGAATATCACCAGATAAACTTGCTAAATCGGCACCATCCTTGTAAATGTGTTCACATGCCATCATTATTGATTGAAAACATAAAAACACAGCATGTACCATACGATAATTGCTAAGCCAACGTACGACCACAGCTTCTGGAATCTTTAAGGCAGGCTCTTCTAGTGAATTTTGAATTTCATGTAAAATCTTTTCTCTTTTAGGAGAACAATGAAAAAGCTTGTAGATATCTTTAACAACATGTAAAGCCCTCTTAATCATTGGAAACTTTTTTCTGGAATTAGTGTCGACAAGCGATAAAACGTGGGCTCTACAATGAATATAGGGAATTTCAAATTGTTTCATTTCATAAATCCTTCCGCGCACCCACTTTATACTACCACTGAAATTCGCAGCACCGTCAAAAGAACATGATACCAATTTCTCGTAAGAAAGTTTCCGTTTTTTTTTAAAGCATCAGTCATAGCCAAAAATATTGACTCGCCGTCAGTTTTTTCTAATTCAACCATACATAAAAACCTTTCTTTTACTTCATAAACTGGAGCTGGGACTACATAGCAAACTAACAGTGACAATTGACTTTGATTATTTATGTTCGTGGATTCATCTGCCATTACAGAGTAATATCTACCACTAAGTAAATATTCATCTTGTTTGTCCAAGACTTCACCAATAGACAGCAATAACTCTGAAGCGGTTAAATTACTAATGTATGTCGATCTCTCACTTTGGGTTTTAATCCAGTCCTCAAGAGGTTTGTTTTTTACTAAAATCCTACGAACTAATGCTTCATATTTGGTGGTATGAGGTATTTCTTCTTTAGCTAAAAAATATGCGCTTCTAACTAACGCTGAAAAAGCTTCTCTGTTAACATTTTTCTCACTTTCACTCTGTTGAATCATTAGTGTTTGGACAGGAGCTCTTAAGCCCTGCAATCTAGCATTTTCCATTGAAATTGCCTTACAGTGCTTATCTGATTTTGAATGTTTTTCCAGTTTTCCTGAACATCCAGTAGCTTTTCTAAAATTATTAAAAAGCACTGATATAAAAACTCCACCTGTTTTTTGAAGCAAATCTGTCATTTTTTAAATGCACTTCACACAGCTTACAAAATGCACCACCCCTAGTACGATCAAAGTACAACCACTTGTATTTAGTTTCCCACTGCTTTTGATATTTAATCTCGCGTGTTTTTGTGGCAGGAACTATAGATTCACTTACAATACCTTGCGATTCTTCATCATTATGATCGATTGTTATAAATGTACTTTGTGCTGGCTCTTCAGTACGTCTTTTCTTATTGAAAAGTTCCATATATTTTTGCTGCCCTGCCATTTTAAACAATGTACATAGTAGCTATAGCTTACAAAGTTGCAGCACTTTTAGCAATACAGCTTTCACGTAGGCTCAAAAACACACACAATAAAAGATAAGCTCCTAATTGAAAAAAAAGAAAAATATAGAGCACAATCCTTACAATGTAAATAAGTATTATTTATGCTTACCACACCATTACTCATACAAGATTGTACGAGAACTAAGTTTAATAAGTTTATCGGTAGCTTTTGCATTCAAAAATTATACTTGTAGGAGAAATATAAAAATTTTGAAAGAATGTGCACGCTCTCCGAAGTCTTACAATGCAAGACATAAAAGGTTTTCAATACTATATATATTAGGTAATATATAATATATAGTATATATATAGGTATATATATATATAATATATATATATATATATATATATATATATATTATATATATATATATATCTATATATATAATAATATATATATATATATTATATATATTCATATCTAAATAGAAAGATAGATATATAGATAATTAAATAGTTATATAGTAGTCAGTCAACTTTATTATAATTTTTTTTTATAAAATTTTGAAATCTCCGGGGGGGACATTTTGATTTTCGGGGGGGGGAAATTCCCCCCGGGCCACCCCCTGTGATTTGAACATATCACATCGCTCCATGCATCAAAATCGGAAAGCGAATTATCTCGATTATAATCTTCTTTCCTGCAAGCACGACTGATACTTTCGGCAATGGATAAAACGTTTCCTCCCGTATGTCATATTTACATATTCTTTCAACATTGACCCTTCTCATTCTCGAAAAACGCTGGCAAGATAAGTTAAATGACACTATCTTTCGACCCATCAGAAAATTTAGTTTTTCCCAGTCTTTCTCCTCACCCTAATTAAAAATCACGATTTTGCCTTATTCGTCTTTAATTAAACATGCAGCTTCAAACCAGCTATATGTCGTCACGCTCATGTAGCGCTGAACCACGTACTGAAATTCAAAGATGACCGCATGAACACGCATTGTTGGCGAGCTACATACCAAATATCCAAGCATGTGAAGGCTTGATCACGTGTTTTTGTTGGTAAATGACATGCCAAAAAAATCCATGATGGTAGCTTCAAAAGTATTGTTGGTAAACCACGTAGCAAAAATTCAAGATGGTGGTTTGAATAGGTGTTAGTGTATCACATTAAACTCGGCGAGAGAAAAAATGTTAGATCTAACAAGGTTAGGTCTAAATTGGAACTCAGACTCACGTGGTGATGTTATAGAGTCATGATGTCATATTGCCCTAATATCGTGGATTCAGAGGTTTAAAAAAACTGGGGTATGTTGCAAGAATGTTGCAAGGCATAAGGGTAATCTTTTAACGTTGAGATGAATGATTCGCGATCGAATTGATCTGTGAGTATGTCCAGTGGGAGTGGCATCAGTTTCTAGGCATTTATGCCTTGGCCAAAATTCTAGCAGAATGATACGGGGTAAGTGCCAAGGCACTGGTCGGAAGATATCGACGCCAGGGTCAAAGCACTAATGCTAAGTACAAGACCATAGGACCAGTTCCAGTGGATAAGAAAAGAGACTACGGAAATGAGAGAGAGAAGTGTGGGTATAAGGTCAAATGGTATAAAATGAGACGTGGTTTAAGGTTACTAGTTGTCAAAAAAGTGTGAAATTTGTCATAAAAGGTTAAAAGGTCAAAACCCCTCATGAAAGAGCTTGAGGAAATGCGACGGGGGGGATGGGCACTCTAAAAATGTATCATAAAAGATAAAAGAAAAGAGCCCTAATAGTTTTGAGTAGGCGTGGCACTAGCACTAACATTGCCTTTCCAGTATACACCTAATATATATATATATATATATATATATATATATATATATATATATATGACACCTCGAATGTATATATATATACATATAATATATATATATATATAATATATATAGTATATATATTATTATTATATATATATACAACATATTTATAATATATATATATATATATATATATATATATATATATATTTATAATATATAATATTATATATATATTAATTATATATATACTATATATATATTATATATTATATATATATAATATATATATATATATGTGTATATATATATATAATATATATATATATATTAATATATATATATATATATATATATATATATATATATATATATATTGTATAATATATATATATATAGTTTAATATATATATATATATACAGAAATTTTAACATTTTAATTTGTAATGACGTTTGTTAATGTTATATTTTAAAAATTTAAAAAGTAAGATATTTAATTTAAAAAAAAAAAACAAATAATCTAAACCGCTACAAGAGGTACTTTTCTGATTTCGATTAGCAAAATCATAAATGACTTCTTCAAAGTCTATATCTTTAAGCACGTCGCTTTCAATGAACATCAGCAACAAATTGTTCAAGATTTCTTGGAGCATTGTACTCCGCAGGTCACTTTTGATTCTTTGCAATTTTGAGAAGGAGCGCTCCCCACCGCAGTTATAGACCATCATGCATAAAAAAGATTCTAATTGCTATTTCTACATTCGGAAACGTGTCTTCGATATTATCTTCTTTTAAAAGATGATATAGTTCTGAAATACTTATAGTCTCTTTACTTTCACTATTCTGCACACCTTTCAAATATTCTGTAAGATGCATACATTTCATCTCTAACTCTTTGTGGCTACTGTCACTGTGATAGACTTTAGCAAATTCCTTACAGCTCTGTTTTAACTCTTCGGAATTTTAAATTATCAAACGAGATAAGAAACCGAACCGTTAACTAATTTCCCTGTATGATTGAAATCTCTGTCTTAGATGCATGGTCAGGGTATCAATTATAGGAAAAAAGTTTCAACTTTGAATTTTTCTTTGCCAGTTACTTGTACAGATGGCGCAGAACCATCAAAGTATGTCATACGTGAGCTTCCAGCTCTTATTCTTTGAGATAGGTCCTTGTAGTCAGCTTCTGGATTTTTCTCTTAAGAGGACGATTCGAATTCATCAAAATTATCGATTTTTCTCTTAAGAGGACGATTCGAATTCATCAAAATTATCAGACAGTATCAATAAAATTATCAAGAGATGTTAACAAATTCATTGCAACGTCCATTGTTAGGTTTTTTTTCTGAAGGTTGTGATTAGTCTTGTATATCCTTCATAATACGGTATTCCACATTTCTGATAAAATAATAAATTCCAGTTTTTCCATTTTTCTGGATAGACTAACGGCTTCGTTTCTAGTTTCTCTTGGTTGTACAATATCTTGAGCAATAGACGTTAAAATGACCTCGATGTAACGCATTTACAGCATCAGCTAGTGCAGACCATCTGGTTTCAGAAAGACTTTTAAGAACTTTCTTAGAACCTAAATATTCTGTTAATTTATTCCACCGATGGGTAGAACTCGAAAAGAAATTGTACAATTTCTGAACCATTTGAAAAAAACTTGTTGCCTCTTGTACACACTCAGCAGCATGAAGACCTACCAAGTTAAGAGAATGTCCCGCGCATGGTACAAAGGTAGCAAATTCACATTTCTCCTTGATTCTCGCTTGCAAACCAGAGTATTTTCCCGACATATTTGATGCATTGTCGTAACTTTGTCCTCTACAATCCATAATAGGAATATCATAATTTTCTAAAAATGTCAAGACTGTTTCCGATAAATGTTCAGATTTGTGCTCTGTAATAGGTATGAATTTCAAAAACCTTTCAACGGGAACACGGTTTTTTACGTACCGAATAATAAAAGTCAACTGGTCAATATGTGATAGGTCGGGCGTACTATCAACGCTAATCGAAAAATATTTTGCTGATTTAACTTCGCTTATAATTTTTAATAGGACCTGTTTTCCCATTACGTCAATAAACTCATTGCATATATTTGCTGATAAATAAGAAATGTGTCCTTTCCCAGGATTTCCAAATTTTTTTAAGTGATCTGCGAGAAATGGATCAAATTCACTTAATAACTCTATACATCCCAAATAATTTCCGTTGTGTGGGGATCCAAGGGTTTCGTTGTCACCGCGAAATGGAAGTCCTCGGGATGCCAAAAATTTTACAACTGCGACAATTCTTTTAAGTACGTTTTTCCAATAATCTACTTCTCTTTTATATTGAGACAGCAAGTCTGTATCTACTCTACCAACAGTTTTACTTCGTGCGGATAAGTCATCATCGATTGTCTATGTACTGAGCTATTTTCGTGCTCTAAAATGATGTGATTAATATGTTTCCAGTCATTGCATCCACTCGGCGAACATAAGCTTATATTAGAAGGTTTGAATAAACAGCATGAAAAACAAAATATAGATTTCTTCGAAGGCGAATATAACAACCATTTTCTTTCAACGCTTTCATTGTTCTTTAACTTACGCTGAAATAGTGATTTATTGAAATTCCTAGTTGTTGATCTACCATCTGCTTCTTTGTATCTAGACCTTCAATATATGATAATATATATATATATTTTGGAAAAATGTAGGCCCCTTGATAATTCAAAATTCACATATTTTTTCCATTAAAATAATCGCCAAGGTCATGTGAATAGATTCTGGGGCTAAAGACTGTTGCTCTCAGGTAAAACAGCTTTTCGGTGATATGACATTCATCATTTCATCGAGGCGGATTCGCTTTCTGTACTAATATGATGCATTTATTTCTTTTTTCTAACATTGAAGAATGAACTTGGAAACAAGGTTTTGAAAACTGCCCTTATTTGTTAATTCTTTTGACATGATTAATTGATAGCTGTCACGAGAAGTTAAGAAGTTATGAATTAAATAAATCTCTTCTAACTCATATAAACAGTAAACGAACATCTTTCATTTATAAATAATCATAAGTAACATAAAATACTCAATGGGGTGCAAAATATATGTTTAATTTTTGGTAACTTTTATATTGATGTCTTGAGAGTGTGCAGCTTTCTTTCTCTCTCTG
>JABUQX010041864.1:65000-67500 GCA_015478945.1 Trachelipus rathkii
CACTATCTCTATTTCTTTCAGCGAACCAATAAAAAGAGAATGACAGCAAAAGAAAACGTGCAAACATTTCTGGATAATAATCGCGTGTACAGAATCAACACATTTGAAACATTGAGAGTGCGGTTTAACGAAATTTTGGCACAATAAAGTTTGTTATCGAATCGAGATCTAAATAAATTTAAAAGTCTGATAAGAAAATATTTTATAAAACTACGAATTTAGTAACGATTAACGGATGTAGGAAAAATTTTACTCTTTAATATAGCGTACTTTTTTTCGAAATTAACGAAAGCGTTAACAGTTAACGAAAAAATTAACGATTTTAATTTAACGGATTAACGCTTTTAACGCGTTTAATGCCGCAACTTTTGTCAGTAGCTTATCAGCGTCAATTGCTATAGACATCACCCAGCGTCTCCAGCGGGTAATTACTGTGAAGATGCATAGCTGAAAGTAAAAAGCACACGCTAGTACTCGACGTTCAAGCCAATAATGAAACGAAAACACATAAAACAATATAAAAAAAAGGTATGTTTATAATACGTTAGTAATTGGTAATTACTCCTTAGTATCTATCGATTGATGTATCTTTTTTCAGTTTTCTACTAATAATACCTGATTAAACGTCGTACTGGCAACACATCTGAGGTTCATTTTTTTTTTTCGCAAAGATTAGGGGGCAGTGCACCCCTCCCCTGCCTACGCCATATATAATATATATATATATATAATATATATTATTATATATATATTATATATATATTATATAATATATATATATATTATATATATTATATATAATATTATATATATATATAAATTATATATATTATATAGTATATATATTATATTATTATATATATGATATGTATATATATATCTATTATATATATATACTATATATACTATATATATATATATATATATATATATATATATAATATATATATATATATAAATATATAATATATATATATATAATATAAATATTTATACATATATTATTATATATATATATATATCTATATATATATATATATATATATATATATATATATATTTCTATACAATGGTACAACTGTTCTCATATAATAAAATATATTATACTTC
The DNA here is from genome assembly GCA_015478945.1 of Trachelipus rathkii. Taxonomy (NCBI): domain Eukaryota; kingdom Metazoa; phylum Arthropoda; class Malacostraca; order Isopoda; family Trachelipodidae; genus Trachelipus; species Trachelipus rathkii. The sequence goes on from JABUQX010041864.1 coordinate 66,111, forward strand.
ATTCCAGTGCTATAATTTTCTGACCATTTTGTGTACCTTTTCGCGACAAAACATCCCGCCAAAAAAAGTATAATATAGTATGAAAAAAATATTAGTCATTTTCCTTCAATAATTTAGTACCAAGAGAAAATAGTAAAAGTATTTGTGGTTAAAAAAATAAACTTTTTGTTAATCAAAGTCAACTATATTCCGCTTTTTTTTTTTTTTTTTTTTTTTGGGGGGGGGAAATTTTGCTGCGAAAAGGTACACCCGCCAGCCATGCACACACACACCACCACACACACACACACACACACACACACATCGACCACCACACACACACTTACTCACATCGCCCACCGTACTGAAACTATTCCCAATTTGATCGATAATTTCCCAATATATCTGACCTACTGCATCTTAATATATTTATGGTGTGTTTACAAACAGTATAAATATTAGCATACAGTAGGTCAGGTAGATAGGGAAGCTATCGGGCAAATTGCGGATTTGCTCTTCAAAATTTGAAATTTCCAACGGATGTTTTCGAAAGAAAGCCACGTTTTCATTTGCCTACGTCAAAATGTAAGAGAAGTTGTGCGATTCGGTTTCATCAACAAACAAAATATCTAAATTACCATTTTTAATTGGCGTCGTCCTCTATATTGTATTTTCAAACATAAGATATTTAAATAAATTTTATAAAAAATATTAGGCATTTTCCTTCAATTTTTTTTACCACGATAAATACTAAAAATATTTTTGATAATAAAAATTAACTTTTGCCACATACGAAGCCATATTAAATTTGTTTTGAGTTTTGGCAGCAACTTTTCCCGCGAAAGGTACAGTGCACACAAACACAACAAGATGCTCCGAAATTATAATACTTAAGGCAAAATTGTGAAATTTGGCCACGAAATAGCTAATGTGGCAACCCTGTGTGGTACCATAGTGTATTATCTATCATTAATCTCACAAGCTGCGTTTCCAGAAGCCCGACTGCAGCCCGGAGACGGGCACACAGGCACCCGTGATGTTTCCAGAGGCCGTTTGCCGCAATTCTAGCTCATGTAAACGTCACAGTGCAGGCGCCCGTTAGTTACATCTTCGAAGTTCAAGAATTAGTAAACCGGCGGGCTCGCGGATGAATATTTTGTTTACAAACAAATCGTTTTACAAAACATGTGTCGGAAATGACTTGCCAAAAGTTTTTTATATATTTTAGTTAACTTTTTATGTTAAGGTACCTAATTATCGTAATCATTCAAATTAGATCATATAAAGTGCAAGTATATTACTTTTAATTAGCTGTGATATTTTAATAGCAGATTTCAGTACGTAAATTTATTAGGCCACACCCAGGTATCATTTTGTAAGGAGTATGGCAGATACATGACAGCCTAAATTG
>JABUQX010041864.1:75000-85888 GCA_015478945.1 Trachelipus rathkii
GAAGAGAACGAGAGGAGAGAGAGAGAGAGGAGAAGAGAGAGAGGAGAGAGGAGAGAGAGAGAGAGAGAGAGAGAGAGAGAGAGAGAGAGAGAACTGATTTTATTCTTAAAGAATAGTGGAATTACCAATAAGTCAAGTATTATCTTTACAAATTTACATACCTTCTTCTCCTCCTTTCTATCTCTGCCTGAAATAAATTCCAATTTATAATAATATTAAACATTTTTTAAAGTAAAAAAACCAAAAAAAGTAAGACTGAGTGGATGGAACTCTGGCATTGTTTACAATTGTCAGCTGATCCGACGGGCGCATTCGGCCGTTTCCGGTGCACTCAAATTTCCTGTTCTCATGATTGGTTACATGTAATTTTTTCAATTCCGCAAGCGTTTCATGATTCCAATTCGAAGCGTTTCTGAGTCAATTTTGCAAACGGGCTGCAGTCGGGCTTCTGGAAACGCAGCTAAAGTGTTAATCTATGGTGATAGGCTGGAACATAGTAGAGATACTGTAGAAAGGTAGATTTAAAATTCAAAATTTGGTAAATAGTCGTATCTTATCCAAAACTGATCAGCTATATTTTTTTTCTTCAGAATTTCAGTTTTATTGTTTTTCGCGTAGGATCGTGGCAAGCTTAAAACCTATTTTTTATTTTTGAACAGTATGAAGAAAGACTAATGTTACTTTTCCTTTTCACTAGCGTACTGAACTTGCAGATAGAACCTGGGGACTAGTTAGAATTTTGAAGCTCGAATAGACTACAATCCGTATTTTTACAAACATAAATGGTAGGCTATATGAAAATTTGCTACCATTTGCGAATTAGTCTACAAAGTATTGCAAATACTTAAAGGTATTTTAGTAAAGTATAAAAAGATTATATCATAGGCTGTAACTTTTTTCCTAAAGAGAATGCCACGTTTGTTTTTTTTTTTTTATTCATTATTATTTTAGAGTATAGGTATATATATATCCTGTGATTTTTATAAAAATTGGCGGTGAAGCCCCTTTTGCGCTACTATTACTGAAAAGTAAAAACTGAACAAAGCCACATGGGCCTGTCAAGCCTGTCCCAGTCAAACTAAAGTGGCCTAAATAATTTCCCAACCCAAATGCTCATATAACATGCAAAAAATGTTAAAAAGTATAGAGACAGTAAGAAGATATAGGGGCCTATTGAGACAGTCTCAGTCAAATAAAGGGTAATAGTAGAGCTGAACCCTGGCAAAATATTACCCAAACCCTATTAATATCATTTAAATCTTAAATTTGAGTAACCTAGGTGAAGAACTTTACACTTTTCACTATTAAAATTCATTTGCCACTTATCTGGCTACCCAAGAATTTTTATCAAGATCATTTTGAATCTTTATACATCCATCATACATTCTAAATCATTTTTGTATATGAAGAACAATAGTGACCTCAGCACTGAACCCTAAGGGACACCACTCTTCACTATTTCTTATGAAAGTTTACTCTGCCTTCTATTCGATAACTACTCTTTTAATCTAACCATTTACCACTACACCTATGCCACATTGCAATAACTTTTATATCAACCTTATGTGGGGTACCTTATCAAGGGCTTTGCTGAAGTCAGAATATATAACATCAACTTAATCTCCTCAATCAATGCAGTCAGAAATGTATTCCATAAATTTTAAAAGGTTTATCTGACATGATCTACCCTTTCTAAAACCATGCTGGGTATCATACAATATAGTTATTATCCAAATATTTCTTTATATGACCTTTCAGTAGCTTTTCTAAAATTTTTACAACTAGAGATATGTTTAAACCTATAATTTCCTAAATCTTCCTTACTACCTTTCTTATAAATAGGTAGCTATAACATATGCGGTTTTCCAGTCCTCTGGTACCTCACCAAATGTTATAGGCGTAGATTGTTTTAAACTTACCTTTGTAATGTTGCTACTACACGCCTTCAGAATTCTACCATATATACTATACCATCAGGACTTGCAGCTTTACTTGGTCAATATAGTCCAGTAAAGATTCAGTTTTTTACCTCAAATTCAAATTTCATGTCTTGCATGCATACCAGAACTAAATTAGTCTTTAAACTATTATCCAATCTTTCCTTGATAAACATTGATGAAAAAGCCCTGAAAATGCTAACCAACTCTTTATCTGAACTTAATAAATTTTTATCAATTTTAATTGGACCAATTGTCCTGTTATTTCTTTTAAATTTATAAAAGCTAAAAAAAACTATTTGTTTCTTATTATTATTCCTAGCTAAATTAATTTTACCACTGTCTTTGCCTTTCTTATTGACTGGTTAAGATCATTTCTAATTTTCCTTTAATTTTCTAAATTGTCTTCCCTACTAGTACCCTTGAATATTTTAAAACATATACTTTTTCATTGATTTTCTCTCATCTCTCTATTCCATGAAATAAGTTTGATCTTCGTCACCATAATGGGTCTATCTCTAAAATATACTGATTGAAAATTCATCATAATATCCTCCAAATATTCTCACATGATAAAACAATTTTGTTCTTTAAACTCCTTATTCCAGTCAATTGTAATAAGCATGTCTCAAAATTTGGTAAAATAGCCATTTCAGAAATCAAAGATCTTTTCCTTATTAACTTTCATTTTGAGCCCAGATATCACATTCATTTTAAATCTAATTATATTATGGTCACTAATTCCTAAATTTTCCTCAACTCTAACCTCATCCACTTTACTTTCATTATTAGGAAATATTAAGTCTAAACATTGCTCCATGTCTTGTAAGTTCATGGACCACCTGGCTCAAAAAGTTATCTAGTATACAATTTATAAATACAAAACTTTTATGATCCACATTAAACAAGGAATCCCACTGAATACCAGTAAATTTAAAATTATGAATATACCTTTATGAATTACTATTATGAATATACCATTATGAATATAACTTTTTCTTTATGGTGACATTCTGATGTCTTCATGATTTCTTAAACCATTTCTGTATCTGATTCTTGACTCATTTTACTCCCTTATTCTGTACAAATTTATTATGCATAAGGATTTATGCACACAGATTCAACATCATGATTAGTTTTAATGTCAGTCATTAACACAGATTGAATATTGCTTTTAACATTAAGTGCCACACCACCACCCTTTTCTTTTCGCTGGTATAAAAAAATTGAATATCTGTATTTTATATTTTTGAAAGGAGTCTCCATAAAATGCTTCATTAACGCAAATGTCTAGATTCCCTTTTATGATATAACTAATCAGCTCATCTTTTTTTATTTCTTAGGCTACAAGCTTTTGTGTAGGAGCATTTGAAATTTAATATGCTCTTACTTGAATTGCAATCAAAAATCTGAGAAAGTTCAAAGTTTAGTAAATGTAAGGTTACCTTCCAATCATTGTTGGACGTCTTTTAAAATGATAGGTGTAATATAGGGTCGAGTTCATCACCCCTAACTTTACCTACTTTTTTGATAGAGAAGTCTCCAAACTGGCACTGAAAATCTCAACATCTTTGACCCAAGTGAACTCATTCTGCAGAGAGATCTTTGTCCAGAAATTCTCTCCATTAAAGATTATAGTGAAAGAAAAATGCAAACATGCAATTCTATATTAATATCCCAATAATAATAATAATAATAATAATAATAATAATAATAATAATAATAATAATAATAATAATAATAATAATAAAAAAGATTTATTCAGTTAAAAAGGAGGTGTTACAAGAATGTATAATAACCATTAGCTATTTAAAATATTACTATGTAATACTTATTAACTGAATAACTAATAAATAATCATAAATGATTTATATTTTTCATTCTGTTCATGTTCTGTTCATGTTGACAACTCAGAACCACTTTTTTTTTTTATTATTGAAATTTCAAATTGGATTTTTGGATTTAACAGGGTGGCCATTTTTGGGATTTATCAGGGTTTGTAGTTGCTTTATTATCTCAGCACTGGTAATTCCTAGGATAAACTTTTATAGGTATATTGTGATGTTACATTGTAGGGAACAATTTTTTATTTAAAATTTCTTTCTAAAAATAATGTTTCAAAGTAAATTTTGATGTCAAATTTTTTTATCCAAATCATTGAGATTGACATTTTCAAGGTTATATTAATGCCTGAAGGCAATTATTTTAATTTGTGAAATTTATTGGGGAAACACAACTCAAAAATGGTTTGTTAATAATTATTTAGAGTTTTAGACTTGCACAGTTTTTTTTTACAGGGTGGTCAAAAAGTGTGATTTTCAAAAATTGGCCATATTTGAAGTCAATATCTCTGGTGGGCAAATATGAAAAATGCTGAAATTTACAGAAATTAAAGTACTCTATTATAAGTAACTTCTAGAAAAATTTTGAATTTTTGACTCATGCTTTAAAAAATAGTTCAAAAGTTATACAAAATTCAATATTTCCTATTTATCGCCATGGGTTCACTACTTGTCTTTATTCATATTTTGTGAGTAATTTTGTTATAAATTAAACCACAAAATGTGTAATAAGATTTCAGAAATATAAAATAATACTTTGAATAGGCCTATGTAAATTCACTTCAAAATTCAGCTTTTAAACTTATCAAAATTTTTAAAGGTTTAAATGACTTCTGATACTTAAGCTAATATTTTAAAGAAATAATACTATAAGATACATACTTTATTTTGTGTATTTGTTTAACAAAAATGAAATATCCTCTGAAAGTGAGGCAGAAATATTATAACAGCACACTTTAGCAGTTGAAAATTCAGAGGAACTGACTTTTCTGAGTACATTTTTCAGTGGCACCCACACTTAATTATTTGATAACTTGAATGATGATGTATCTCTGGCTGGGTGATAGAATTTAACAAATATATCAGTATTCTCTAAATTTGTCCATAATGACTTCCAGCCACAACTTTTGATCATACACACAAGCAATGTCATTGTTTGTTTCAGAATTGCATCAGCAGTTGTGAAATCCTTTCTTTAATTTTTCTGTGTGAATAACAGTTTCTTATTTTTTAACATATATGTATTTGATTCCTTTTGTATTAAATCTGCAATATTCATACATATCTTCAGTCCATTATTCACTAGCAACCATTATGTTGAGCAGACCACTTGGTAGGGTTGAACCTCATCTTGAATAATGAAGGTAAAGTTTTTTGTAAAATCTAAATGAACAATACATTCATTTTCATCAAGTCCATTTTTTTCTTTCTTTCAGAAACTGTTTGTATTTTTGCTATGTAATGGTGGGTCTTAAGTAGGGACTGACCGGGGCCCCGGCCAACCCCGGCCCCGGCCAAAATAGGAAAACGACGGGGTTTTCTACCGGGTTACTGTACAATGACTATTACAACTATTACAAGGCCTTTCAATACAAAATAAAAAAATATATATTTAATTCCATTACTCCTTTGTTATAAATTGATGCAAAATATATAAACATACCTAAATATAATCAATTTTTTTTTGGTATTTAATATGATTTCAAATTAAATTTGAGGCCAAATTATAATTTTTCTGAGTTTTTAACATAAAAATATTCGAAATTTGATATAGCTATCAAACGAATTCGGAAAAGGAAATAAATATAATTGTTAAAAATATTAATGTATTTATTTTTTAAAGTAAAATATCTCTTCAGATAACTAAGTATTTTCTTAACTCTATTTTCAAAATTATTTATATAGTAGCTTAATATTTAAGAATATATATATATTTATATATTATATATATATATATATATAATATATATATATAATATATATATATATAATAATATATATATATATATATATATATTTATATATAATATATATATATTATATTATATATATATATATATATATATATAATATATATATATATATATATTTATATATTATATATATATATTATATATATATAATAGGAATATCACCCTAGGCACGTAAAATAATACTTCATAAAAACTCAACAGATAAAACGATGAAATATAAACAAAACAAAGTAAACATTAACTTTGGCCTAAGTCAAGCACATTCACTAACTGCTTAGAAGATATGACCAAGAATATACAAAAATAAAAAAGGTAAATGAAAAATATTGTTAATTAGTTGGCGCCCTCCTCTTCACATATAAAAGAAGGAAACACAGTATTAGAATTTTGAATAATGTCAAGCGCTTTCACTTCGCCGGTATTTTATTAAAGTTAATTAGTAGACGTTATGATTGACGAATCTTTATTTTCCTCTTCATAAAAAGCATTTTAAAGTATCTCCATTGAGAAAGCGGAATTATATTGATTTTAATTGTCGGCAGAGTTCGATGGGCGTTAAAAGCTGAATTAGGAGACGTCTTTGGAAGTAACGATCATGTTTATGTTGTTTTAAGAACTCGTCTAGTAGATCAGTATCTCGCCGATCGTAAACAGAATGGACAGTCATAGCAAGGGGAATTTTATAATGCCATGCGTTTGATAAGTACTTAATTTTAGGGGGTTTAAAAACTTTTTTCAAAAAGGAAATTGATCCTCGTTATAAAGGCAAATATTTTTGGGAAGATGTTCTTTTAATTGATGATTTAAAATGTATAAGGAATGGGAAGATAAGAAAAAGTGGTGTCAGGAATGGGAGGGTTACTATTAGGGATGTACCGATACAAGAAAAGAGGCCGATACCGATACCGATACCGACGATACTCTATTTTTTTAGGTACCGATACCGATACTTTATTTAATATAATAATACACAGTAATAAGATAGAACATTTGTGTCTGCTAGGCAACTCAGGATGCATTCCCCTGTACATTGTACAACCAATACTTAGTCATTTATTTCATATTTGGTAGTGTCCAAGTATATTTTATCAATTAAAATAGTATCTTTAAGGCAATAATCAATGGACAATAAATATTAATAACTTTTTGAATCCTTGTGTTTATTCAATCAAATATTCAATTCCCTTTTCCAGTAAGTATTAACAAAAGTTTAGCTAGCTAGCTTTTATATTTTAACATGATTAACAATTTACAAGAAGATTCCTTTAACTAGCTAACAATATAAAAGAATAAAACTAATGAAAGAAGAGACCTCAATTAATGCATCTGAAAGACAAAACAATAAAATGCTATTACTTCAAAATATGACATTAATATAATAATACTCACTTTCAGATAAAGTTAGGTATCATTCAATACTCCAAATTCAATAAATTCTCAAGGACTTCTTTTGCAAAAACATTAAGCTTTTCACTAGTATTTGGCGAGGGAGCCTGTTCCTTTTTTGGGGTGTTAACATCCCATCCTACATTAAAATACCCTCACCTCTCGATTGATGAGGGAGGGGTGATAATATTTTCTGGCAAGCACTGAATAATAATGGAAACCCTTGCCCATTTTCAAATGACACATCCCTGGACACGGAAGGATTCTCTTTGGTGGTAGCATCCTCCATGTTTCGTTGAGACCTCATCCCTCTTCACAGATCTGAAATTTAATTATCTTGCTCTTCGATGACTGTATGTTCCTCTTCAGTTTTTTCGATGGGGTTCCTTTGGTTGATTCCTTTGAAGGTGAATGGATGTCAAGCAATTTCGACCATGAACTTTATCAAAGTCTAACATATTCCAAATCCTCTTCATATCTTCAGTAGCTTTATTTGCTGAACAGCCACCGTCGTAAAACCTATCAGTGCTGTTGCCAGGGGTTGCTGATAAGACGGCCAACACTCTGTGAAATTTTTTTTTTTTTTGTGCACGCGAGCAAGCTGCCTCGGTTATCCTATTTAAATGCATTCTAGAAGTGGTTCACTGTCGGAGAGCCATTCTTGTGGGGTTTTCAGCTAGCTTAAAAAATTCCCTTATTAGAAACCTTTATTTATTTTACTTTTTTTTACAGTTGTTCCCACCACTACACAGATGAACACAGACGCAGGTTTTAAAGTGAGAAAAGATTAAATTGAGTAGGGAAACACAAAGAAAGAATGGAAGAAAATTCCAAGGAACAGAGATGGCAGGAAGAAGGAAGAACAGCAGCGAAATATCTAGAGTAAAAATATCAACACCCAAGGCAAACTCATATCGACACATCAAGCAACCCTTCTGGTGGCTACGAGGCGTCTAAAGGTGGTGGTACGCGAGTGGAGGTTCCCTCGAGCACTTGGCCGCTACTGTACTATATATAAAGAGATAAAGCAAACCAACATCGTGCCGGCAAAGGATAGAAGGTCAAGTGAACTAGAAAGTTAAGGACAGTTTATAAAGCCTTTTGGCCTTTGACTCTACCCTATCCAAAAGCCGCGATGAAGCCTGAACCATCCCCAGTTATGTGAGTAGACGTCCATAAAAGGGCGGATGAAACCCTTGTATAGCTTGAGTAACTGAGAAAAGGAAAAAAAGTCTCGCAGTCTAAAATGAATTCCCAGTTTCCTTGAGGCCACCCTAGCAACCGTTGTGATTTGAGGTTTCCAGACATTTTTTGTTTATGTTAAGGCCAAGATGTTTATATTGTCAACAATAAAGAGGAGAAAACGGCAGAGAAACCGGTCGAAAGAGATAGAAAGTTAGGTGTCTAGAGAGGGAAATTTGTAGAAGTTTGGGTTTTAAAAGATTAATTTCACAAGGTGGATGACGAAACCCCCTGAAATTCTAAATCCAGATCAAGCGAGAAGTAGTAATCGGAAAGATTAAGACGAGAGGCATCTAGAAGTAAAAGAGGAAAGCAGAATTGAAATAGTTGAAGGAATGAAGGGTCCGAGTCATCGTCATATGAGTGGACATAGAGTTAGATGTGGGAGGTTGAAGACATTAATGAAAGCAAGGAAAAGTAGGAGGGTTAAATACAGAACACCTGAGGAACACCACTATTGGAATGAAAAAAGAAGAAAGTCGCCCCATCAACACTAGCCTATATTGAGCGATTTGTGTTTATAATTAGCGTAATAAGTAAGCAAAAGAGAAAAGAAGGAAAGCAAGAGGGGAGCTTAGGAGAGAAGTGACGTGGTCCTGCCACACCCGGCAGATGCTTTGAATATGTCAAGCGCCCAACCACGCAAGTCTCCCCGTATTCCTAAGGGCGGAAAACATAAATCTGTTAAATAGGAAGTATATCGCTAGTAGAACTCGAGTGCCGAAAGCCGTACTGGTGCGATCGGAAAGAAGGGAAGATTCAGATAGTCTAAGAAGTGAGGGTTGAGAAAGGTTTCAAAGATCTTAGATTGAATTACAAGTTAGAGCTATAGGGCGATAGTTAGAAGGGTCAGGGTGCGGCTTCCTTTTTCGGAATGAGGTTGGACATATGTGCGTTTCCAACCTGAGGGAAAGTGCTAGTATTGGGGCATAGAATATATAGTTTGAACGAGGGGCGGGGGTCAGCAAGGAAGAACACTCCATCAAAACTCGGGAGGAATGCCATCCGGGCCATCCCGCCTGCCTAGCGTTCCGAAGATTTCAGGAAGCCCATGCCCTGATCACATGTAATCACCAGGTAAAGCATAGGAACCGCGCTGAGAGGGAAAGGACGGAGGAAGAGGAACGGGGGGAAAAATCAGGGATGAGTTAGAAGAAAATAGGAGGCAAAAGAGATTGGCCTTTTCAGTTGGTTAGTATTAGCAACAGAACACCACATCAAAGCGAAATTAAGAGGAGGAAAGGAATAGATTCACAGAAAGTGTTAAAGAGATGTTTTTTTGGCAAAGACAGAAAGATTTGTCAGTAGAAAAAAGACCCAAGGAGGTCAGCGCACTTACGTTTATAATAAAAGTCCGCTTTGCTCGTCGAGAGTATCCCTCCAACGATTTCTAGCTAAATGGAAATTAAGCAAGAGTGATAGGTGAACAGAATTTTTCCACATCCGATACGCATTGTCTGTAGCCTGATGTCGCTGACCGAACCATGGTTTTCAGGAAACCTCTCTTAGTCCCAGAAGAAATGAACCTGCTCATCCCTCAACGATTACACTGCTCCCACTTTATCGGCAGAAGCTGAGCGTCTTCGGAGTCAAAGCAGTCACTCCATTATATTTAGCGTGTAGAAGCAACGAAATGCCCCCAATCGGCCCGATCAAAGCGCCAGAAATATCGCGGATAGCAGGATGGAGAGAAAGTATTAAAATTAAAGAGATAATATAGGTTGTGGTTAGATTTAACCGATAGAACGAAGTGGTGTATTTATACTTAAAATTAGAGAGAAGGACTAGTGGTGAAACATAGGTCAAGTGTGTTCAAGATTGGTTGGGACGATCCGGAATATGTGTGGTGTCTTTAATTAGTTGCTTCTCCAGATCGTTGAGAATCTTAAATGATTCGGCCTCATCCCCACCTATAGTATGAGAAGGACCCAACCATTCAGTGTTGTGTACAATTGAATTCCTCTAAATAGAGAACCTCAGTATTTGGTTGAGAAGAAGAAGCAACAGTCTAATGAGAAGTAAGTAGTAAGATAGTCATGAAAATCTTTTCTGTTAGGAGAACAATAGCAGAAAGCACACAAGATTATTGTAGTAGTAGGAAGAAAGATTTTTAAGCAACAGAACATCGAGTTAGGAGTTTCAAGACTCTCGAACGTGTTACAGGAGTGTTTTATGTTTACATAGGCACAAATACTCCACTCACCAAAAAAAAAAAAAAAAAAAAAAAAAAAAAAAAAAAAAAAAATTAAAGCTTTGCATCAGACTCAATCGAAAGATTAGTCAAAATATACTAAAATATGAATATATCTCCAGAAAGGTTAAACAATCGCGCACTCACAACACTCACGAAATTGCGTACAAAAATACAGGGAAAAAAATTCATGATCCAACAAAAAGTGGAAAGCTAAATTCTGTATAAATTATTAATAATAGCTATTCAAATAAGGTAATGTTCGCTCAAAACCCAAAGTTGGAGAAAACACTAAAAATCTAAGTTAACAGAAAGTCG
>JABUQX010041865.1:0-5000 GCA_015478945.1 Trachelipus rathkii
ACCTATGACCATATGTGGCAGAGATTTACAGTAGTAGAACCATATATATATATATATATATATTATATAAATATATATATATATATATATATATAATATATATATATATATATATAAATATATATATATATATATATATTATAGTTGTCACCACCACTCACTTGAAAAGGAAGACAATGGAAATGGTAGCGGTGAAAACGAAGAAGATACCAATAAGCAACTAAGACTACACAGGAGGCAATCCCTCCTACTTCGCATATTTCGCATGATGAAGAACCCACACCCAGGCCCAGCACCTCGAACGAGTGAAAGTTGTGGTCCAGATTGCGGAGCTAGCGTTTTCAGTAGATGACAGTCACGAAAATGACATTGGTAGATACGTTGGACATTCATCTATGATTTCGACTGAGAAAAAGAAACAGTTACTGAAAGAGTGTTGGATTCCACCTAAGACCTATAATTTTTGGAAGATGCTACCCACTTAAAGAGGAAATTCAATTATGAATGGTTGGAGACATATTCACCTTGGCTGACATACTCCAGGCGCCTAAAGGGAGCATTTTGCAAGTTTTGTATTTTATTTCCACCAAATTAAAGTTCGGTCAGAGGGGTCCTAGGCTCTTTAATAATAAGACCTTTCACTAAATATAAAGATGTTCATGTGGTTTGTAAGGAACATACAAACACAGAGTGGCATAAAACTGCTGTTGAAGCTGCAAGATTGTTCCTACAGGATGTGCCGGTAGACATCCAAATTAAAATTTAATTGCGATAATTTTTTTTTATTCTTGTCCGATCAACATCAAATTTTCAGTACTTGTATAGTCGGGCGAGATGCATCTTTTTTACTTAGATAATTTTTTTGTATACTCAAAAGAAATTTTATTAAAATTAAAAAAAATTTTTTTTTTTTGAAAGTTTGTTCCAAAAACAAATCCAAACCTAATGATATACAAAGAAATTATCTAAGTAAAACATGTGCATCTCCCCCGACTACATATGCCCTGAAAATTTCATCCACTTCGCCCGAACAGAAAAAAAAATTATCGCAATTTTTCATTTCAAAATCCCCAAAAAAGTGGGTTTGGAAATTGGACAACGCTGAGCACAAAACTCAAAAAATCGAAAATGTACTTCTGTACTATTGTAGGTAATGGACATATCTATGCATATTTCAAGTTTGAAGTCATTTCAAAAAAAATTCTGGAAGTTGATACGACAAATGTCAAAAACATGGGTTTTGAAAAATTGAAAATTCTGAAAGAATGACTACAGACACAGAAAAACACCGGAAAACAACGTTTTAGAAGGCAAAAAAGCTACAGTTTGGTGTTTATATAGTCAAAATTGGCTGAAAATTCCGAATTTTATGTTCATTTTTAGGGGGGGAAATAGGGTTCAGCCCTAGCAAAATATTGGATCTTGCCCTTATATAACCAGCATTCTAAGAAAATCATAGAAGAAAATAAAAAAATATTATCCTCAATAATTTCATGTGTGACATTTTCTGGTACGCGCGATTTACCGCTTCGGGGTAAGCATCATGATGAAGGAGTGTTGCAAGATTTGTGCCGATTACGAATAGATGCCGGAGATCAGTCATTGAAAAACCATTTTGAAAAGGGGAAGAAAAATGCCACATACCAATCAGTTCAGATTCAGAATGAGATCATTTCTCTATGTGGCACTACTATAAAGGAAAGCATCGTTAATAAGGTAAAGGAAGTGTTCGCGTATAGCTTACTAGCAGATGAAGCCGCTGATATTTCTGGAAAGGAACAATTATCCATAGGGTTGCGCTATTTCGACAAAAATCCGATGAAGTCAAAGAGGAATTTATTGGCTTTGTAGAACTGAAAGCGCTTGACGCAAAAACCATTGCGAAAACAATTTGCCGATTTTGTCACGACCGAAGAACTGGATCCCGAGAAATGCGTGGGCTTGGGTTTCGATGGCTGTTCTACGATGTCTGGCAAAGAAGGTGTCCAAGCAATATTGCGGAAAAAGTATAAAAAAGCATTGTTCTTTCATTGCTCTTCACACAAACTAAATCTAGTAGTAAATGATTTGAACACAATACAAGAAATCCGCAATACTGTGGGAACTATAAAGGACATTATTACGTTTTTTCGCAAGTCGGTCTTGAGAAGAAAATTAATGCCAAACATCCCAAACCTGTGCCAGACCAGATGGTCTGAACAACACAAGTGCATCAGTGTTTAAGGAGCACTTTTGTACGTAATGATTCAGCATTAGAAATCCTTCCATGAAGAATACCGCCCATAAAGAAAAGGCCTTTTCAGTTGCAATCACCAGCATGTAAATCGTCATTCATCATGGCTATGATATTGATCGTGAAGTACTCTGCGATGTTAGAGCCAGTTGTAAATGCTCTTCAATCCAAGACCTTGGATATCGTCAAAACCTCGCAGCACATTCAACATATTGTGGAAATGGTTAGGGGCCATCGGAAAATGAAGAAAAATCACCGATTAAGTGTTATTAAGTGCCCTAATCAAATCGCCGGGCAACTGGGACTTGATATGAATAAACCACGGATTTTTGGTAGGCAGCAGCACCGCAGCAACCATCCAGCAACAAATCCCACGGAGTTCTGGAGAAGATCCTTAATAACTCCGTATCTTGATTCTATAACCTCTTCTTTGGAATTACGGTTTTACTGAAAATAAACCTGCTTATGCATTGACATATCTACATCCTTCCCACATGCTACTCAAAACAATCGATGAGTTAAAGGAATGACAGCTTCATTTTATAGTTCTTACCACTTAGAAGGCATAGAAAAAGAGCTTGGAACTTTGGTACAAAATTTGGATGGACAAGAAACTGAGTGTTGGAAGGAGGTTCTGTAATTAGAGAGGGTGTGCTCTCCTCAGATCGTTTAAAGGGTTGAGCGGTTTGGAAGCCTTGTCTGTTTCCGTGGTCAAGTGATGTATAAGATAGTGCTTTGATGAATACTTACTTGGCGGCGTTCAGGTTCTGTTTGCCGGATCGCTGGGCTCCAGCCAGGGTTACAGTAGAGACATGGCGGCTTTCAGTGACTTCGTTTTGTGTTGGTGGTTTGTTGTTGTGGTGTGTGCTGCGGAGGACAAGACTTGGATGCGCAGTACTATGGGAAGACGAAGGTTAAACGGACTGGCTATTAATGAAAGTGGTGCACAAGAAAATTTGTTTGACAATTTTGATTATTTTATTCAAACAGTATTATAAATTTGCGTAAACCAAGGGCAATTACTCTTTAATAATATCAGGAGTTTTTTGCAAACTGCTCTATAGTTGTGAATTTTTCATCATTGCATATTGTATTTGATGTATTCTATTTGTTTTAATGAAATGGAATTTTTTTATAAATGTTAATCATTTAATTATCCATAGAAATGTCTCTAGCTTAATGTCTTCTTTCTTATATATATATATATATATATATATATATATATATATATATATATATATATATATATATATATATATATATATATATATAATATATATATTTCTTTTATAATATATATAATAATATATACTATATATATATATATATATCCTCTAATTTTAAGCTGCCCCCCCCTGGCTGGAAGCTGGCGACGCCCATGCATACACACACACATATATATATTATATATATATAATATATATATATATATAGTATATATATATTATATTATATATATAATTATATATATATATATATATTATACAGTATATATATATATATATATATATATACATGATTCCTCCTTAAATCCTTTTGACTATTCTTTCCTATAGATTACTATGTCATTTTTACTCTAAACTTTCGTTTATCATTGACTATTCTTAATATAACTTTCATTGTCCTTCAAACCAAAAAGATCCCATATATAAATTTTACAATATTCTTTGGTAATTCCTCGTATTCTAACAATGTCTCCTAGTTTATTCGTATCTAATTTTCCACAATTTACGCTTTAATACTGCCTATATTTTAATTAAACTTAAACGCTATTTCGTTAAATCTAAACAGCAAATCATAAATCCTATTCCTACTTTTAGATTTTAAACTATCGTAAACATCGCTTTATATTTAATTATACATACCAATTTTTTTGGGAGAATTTGTCCTTTATAAAGCTGGAATCACACTTCGTAAATAAATCCTTGGAAAGTTGACAATAACAACTTAGTAAAATCCTTATAAAGTCGGCAATCACAATTTTGTAATGAATCCTTATAACTCAGACACTTTTAAGCTGGAATTCAACACAACTGTTTACCCGAACTTCTTTTGAGAAAATAATGAGTTTTTCTTTTAGCCTGGACACTTTTCTGCTTCGTAAAAAATTGGAAGGTTGATCAAAATAGATGCCATGAGTCATCAGACTCATGACACTACTCACCCCTTCAAGATTGGAAACCCAATCTTTAAAGAAGGGAGGCATCCCATAAAACAAACAAAAAAAATCAATAATAATATAAACAAGAGTAGTAACCTCACCTAGTTTCCACTAGACGCCCTTCTCTCCTCAGCCCTCCTTTCATACTCCAATACCCTTTTCTGTACATTCGGAAGATCTGGAGCTGACCCTCTTGACCGTGTCATTGGCCGATGTTCAATCTCCGATCCTTGTTGGGTTCCTCCTTGTCCTTCTGATCTATCAGCCAACATCATTTGTTCAGGATCCTCACCAATGTAACAGCGGACACTTTGTCCCTGTACTTGAAAGACCCTTAAAAAAATAAAGCCCATATATATTTGCAAACAATGGAAGGAGGAGGATTAATACACTAAATAATTTTCTCAATATAATCGATATATAATTCCCTAGCTAAATAAATATACAGCCCTAACTAAGTTTGTTCGATCATTTTAAAAAAAGCAATAATAAACAATATCAGCCATTGGACACAGTCGAGAACAGAATTCAGCACATCAGGTTTCCAAAAGTCATGATCTTCAAAATGGCGGCTATCAGTGAGGCAGGAATATCTTTAACTCAAAT
>JABUQX010041865.1:10000-12500 GCA_015478945.1 Trachelipus rathkii
CTTTCTACGAAACATTCCTAACTCTTCAGCCTCTCCTCATAGCTCTTACGCCTCAACGCGCAGAAATCATTCTTTTTGCTCTAACGTTGCACTCTCTAGCCTATCTAAGTCTTTCTTTAAATAAGGGGCCCCAAACTTGTGCACAATACTCTGACCACTGCCTAACCTAGCTAGTTGAACAGTTCATTATTTCTTCCTGGCTCGTTATAACACATTGCGATTTATTAAGCCCAGCATCTATTAGCTTTAATTCTAGCTTCCAAACACTGATTAGCTGACTTTCAAATTACTGCTTATAATCACACCTAAATCTTTTCTTGGTCCACAGACTCAAGCAAATCCCCATTGATATCGTAGTTAAACTTTTATTTGAGTAACCTAGGTGAAGAACCGTAAACTACTTTTTACAGTAATTCATTAACCACTTATCTGCGCACGCAAGAAGTTTATCAAAGATCATGTTGAATCTTTTGCATCCTTCACTAATTCCCTAAACTGAGGTGCCACTTTAGTATCATCTGCAAACTTAGAAACCTTGCATTTAAGTCATGGTTCTAAATCATTTTATATATATTTAAGGAACAATAGTGGCCCCAGCACTTAACCCTGTGGGACACAACTCTTCACTATTTCCATGATGATTTATTGCGGCATTTAGTTGTACACACTGTTTTCTATTTCGAAACCACTCTTTAATCATGTACCACTCCACCTATACCACATTGCACTAACTTTTTCATCAGGCCTTATGTGGGGAACCTTATCAAAGGCTTTAGCAAAAGTAGAAATATAACAAAAACAACAGGAATCTCCTCGTCAATCAGTCAGTAATGATTCGCATAAAATTCTAAAAAGGTTTTGTCCTGAAACATGACCTAGCCCCGAAACGAGTGCTGGGAGTCGTACAATTCCCTTGTTTATCTTCTAATATTTCTCTATAATGACCTTTTCAGTAACTTTCCAGAACGCTTTACAACCAGATGTTAAGCTAACTGGCCTAATTTCCCAAAATCTTCCTTACTACCTTCTTATAAAAGCACAACATATGCTGTTTTCCAGTCCTCTGGTACCTCATCAACAAATGTTATAGATCGCTTAAAAATCAATTAATGCCTTTGCAATGCTGATACTACCCCTTTCAGAATTCAGGCCAGTAAATATCCATGGCGTAAATAACGCCCCCGCAGGCCCCGCGGTGCGGGGGGGGCGCAGGAGCCGAGAGGGCGCACGGCGGGTAAGAGGGATGAGCACTTTTCGATGAAAACTCCATAATGAAAGCTCTCTCTCTCTCTCATCTCTCGTTCTCTCTCTCTCTCTCTCTCTCTCTCCTCTTCTATATTATATATATAATATATATATTTATAGTGTATATATATATATATATTAAATATATTATTATATATATATATATATAATATATATATATATTATTATATATATATATATATTATATATATTTATATATTATATATATATATATATATATATATATATATATATAGTATATTATTATTATTAATATATATATACATATATATATATATAGTAGTATATATATATATATACGATATTTTTTTAGCCGATATATCGATGAGTAAATCTGGAAACTTTCTCAAATATTTGATTTGTTATCAGGTATGACCCGCTTCTTAAAGGTCACCTGGAGAATGAGAAAAGCAGAACAAATAAATGAGTGTGCTCCTACTGCAGAATGAACTCGTTAGAATTCGCGCTTCACAACTGTGCTGCCATGCATCATAACGTAAGTGTGAAACTCCAGATGTGCGTGGCCCTTTTTTCTCTTATTTAAGATACGACCCAAGATATTTCTAAAACTGACCAACTGTTAGTAGATAAGATATGTCTGCATCAATTACGATGAAAAAAAGCTTCAAATTAATGAGTCATTCTGGGATTTATCCGCCATAACAATCAAAAAGGCAAAGGTTTAGAAAGTGAACGTGTGTAGTTTTGGAAAGCAATAATTTTCATTAAAAAGTGCAGAGGGCATGGCTTGATGGGGCGGGGTACTGTTATGAGTTGGAAAAGTCAATTGGAACTACAGACCTAAAAATCAGCGAAAGCTTGCCTATGGCAAAGTATGTGCATTGTGGCAAATCACAACTTAACTTAGTCTTGAGAATGATTCTGTAAAGGAGATTACAGAATTTGTTTTTTATGATGTGATTAATGAGATATATGGGTATTTCAGTCAGAGTCTTCCAAGATGGCAATCAATGAAAGAAATTTCTTCAGAAACCTGCATGGTCAACAAAACTGTTAAAAGACTGTGCCCAACTAGGTGGTCTTCGAGGTTCGATTGCTTGTTGGTAGTTAAGTTAATTTCATTTTTATTTTGAATTGTTTATCAAAAATCATCCTAACTTCAACAAAGAGCTCTGAAGTAGTTAAGGCGACAGCATTAAGAAGACAAATGTCTACTTTTCACTTCAATTTTAATGCTTGTGTTTCAAAAAGCAAAATTTTGGAAAGTATTAGA
>JABUQX010041865.1:27500-37500 GCA_015478945.1 Trachelipus rathkii
ATATATACGAAAAGAGAGAGAGAGAGACCACACACCACACAACACACTAACACACACACCTTTCTCGCGCAGTATTATATGCACACACAACACACACACACACACACGCACAACACACACACACACACACACAACACACACACACGTACACACACCCACACACACACACATCCTCCCTCGACGACATCATTCCAAACACTGCGATGAGCGGCGAGTCAAAAGCAGAATTCTGAATACATCTAACGAAACATTTTAGTATAGACAAAATGAAAAGCACGGATCGTCCATTTAACCAAGTTCAATATAGGAAGCCATAAGCGGCGGAGAAGCACAAAAATTTTTGCTTTTTACAAAGGGAATTGAAGTTTGTCTGTTTTAAAATTGATACACCAGCTTGTAAGAAATTAATTTTTATGGATTAAATTTTTAAATATTAAAAAAATATAATAATAATTCACTTCTTGTAGCATGCACTGCCTATCTTGCCTACCCAGAGGGCACGTCCCTGATATATATAGTATATATAATATATATATATATATCATATATAATATATATATATATATATATATATATATATATATATATATATATATATATATATATATATATATATATATATATATATATATATATATATATATATATATACCACATATATATTATATAGGTACTCAATATATATTAGCATGAAGTGCTGTCATGACTACTTATATATATATATATAGTATAGTATATAATAATATATATATATATATATATAGTATATATATAATATATATATAATATATTATATTATATATCTATATATATATATAACATACCTGATATATATATATATATATATATATATATATATTGAAGAGTACGTCATCATGACTTAATTACACATGGTAGTTGTGCAGAAGAGTTGGTACCTACGAAGGATATTTCTATGATTATATTATTGATTGTCTGGTTGTTATCTATTGACTTACTTTCTATTACGATTATTCCAAATTAGTAATGGACTTGTGTTCTTATTGCGTTTGCACATATTAAAATGGTGTTTGTATAACTAAGTATTCGTAACCCCTTCTATGTCGCTTAGTTACTGCGTATGCAATTTGTAGTACGTTATTTGGACTTCTAACAATATATGAGGGAATGCTTGAGGGTGTTTGAAAAATTTGTTTGAATGGTAAAGTAGATAATTTAATTTAAAACTAAATATTGTACATTTTTGAAACTTGTGAAATAGCTTGCAGATCATGGGCGGATGCAAACTTATAACTGCTTTGCAATTATTATGAAGTAGACATTGACATTAATTGGCTACAAAAAAGAACAAGGAGACCGAACAAAAAGTGAATTGAGTCAGTAAAGGAATGCCTGGTGGAGAGAAATGTGAGTCTGACAAAGGCGAGAAGAGAGGTGCATAATAGGAGTGAATGGCGGGGTTTTGTGAGGGGGTATGGTTGTGGCCCACTTGGACTAGGGGATGAACCACACATTGACGAGATGCCATAATGAGAGTTTGTCTCGGTCCCGTGAAGCTCTAGGGTGGATTTTCTGGCTGCGACGAGTTCTCACTAAAAGGTATAAAGGGGCTGGTTAAGCTGGGTTTTCTTTTCGACTTGCGTCATATTCTTCTACTACTTATCTGTTTCCGGTGCATGTTACGCACCTTACCCCCAGTCTTTGGGAAAGAAGGTGGGTGATGAGGTATATATATATATATATATATATATATATATATATATATATATATATATATATATATATATATATATATATATATATATATATATATATATATATATATATATATATTATATCATATATATATATATATAATGCTGTGGTTCGATAATTTCATACATATGTATTAGTGATGGGCAAAGTAAATATTTTTTTCATAACAACAAATTTATGTTGTTGGTTTTCAGGATAGTGCAGAGAGGAGAGGAGAGCATGAAGTTTACTTTCTCAAGAATTGCTTGAGAATCTACTAACACTCAAGTAATTGTTTCTCCTGCTTGTGGACTCTTGAAAATGTCACAATAAGAAGGCACTTTATGTCGCTTATCAGGATACTTTCATTACCTATCGTCCTCTTAACATTCTTCAATTTAGTTGCTTCTGATAGCAATTTTAAAGTTGCAGTTGGGGAGAGAATCCCATATTACCATAACCAAAAAACGTTAGTCCAATGCAGAGCTTCTGTCTTCTTGGCTCAAGCAGTGAAACGTGTTTGATAATGTGTACAGTTCGCAGGTCAGAGGAAGCTTCGCCTAGGTGGTTCCAGCTTCACCTGCAGCAACGTGAACTCTCTGTTCAAAGTTATCTGAATCATTACGTACCCAAACGAGTGGTGCTTCTTCATTTAATAGCTCATTCATGAACTTTAAATCTGCGTTTCACCAAAAAGGGATCAATCACCCTTCTGTTCCCTTGACTTACTCGGTGCATTTTAAAGATGAATACAACACTGTGAGGACCGTGCTAGGTGCCATGAAGTATAATGGATATACCGCAGGGGCGAATCCTTCATTATAATGTAACTGTGAACTAAACTGTGCACCACACACAAAATAACTTTGGTATTCATTTTTAATAAGATATTTTTATTTATTCGAGGATAAATAATGATTAACAGGTAGTCACATATACAGTCAGGCACAATTACACATGTATAGCACACCCTATTATAAAAAATTATAAAGCACTCTTTGTCTTTTGTACTGCAAGTCTTTGTCACGGAAGAATATAAAGATTAGGAGCAAAAGAAGGGCATTATGCAATTTTCTCTTGGTGCCAGAAGGGCGTTTTCTCACCTGAGAATTATCATGCAAGAAACGGGAAATATATTAGCTGATAAGGTGGGGATGGTAGCAGGTATTCTTGAAATGTTTATGCAGGACTTCGAAATGGCGCTAGGTAGTATTGTCAGAACATATTTGAAATGCTCACCATAATAAAGTGGGCAATGGAAGCAACCGTGAAATATCATTTTCCTGGCATTAAATTTCCCCATTCTTCCTTTACATTATTGTTCAATAATTTAATACTATTTCTTGCAGTCATGAGGATTATTCTAGTTGAGTCGAGGAGTTGCCAGTAAACATTCCAAATTATATTTACGTAGTGATTATATATTATAAGTCTGAAATTTCATAAAACCTATGCTTTACTAATATATATATATATATATATATATATATATATATATATATATATATATATATAAACATACACTCCTTCATATAAATCTATCTTTACATATATATATATATATATATATATATATATATATATATATTCAGATTTGTTTTTTGTTGATTGCTGTACAAAGCTTAGTAGAAGAAGTAAATAGCCATGAATGTCCAGCGGTGTATTATCCCCCTCAACATCGTACTTTCTACAGAAGGCAAATAAGTACAAGGCTTTTACCCCCACCTATACTACAAGGTCTTACACTTGCTCTACCTTCAACACTCCCTAATCGACGACCTCCTTTGATGATGAGGATGATCAAGAAAGATCCACAGCCCAAATCGACCTAGACGTAGGAAAAGGCTTCGTTTTCCCCACAATAAGCCAAGAGGGACCAGGGGTCTCAAACTCGAGTAGTTTTTACAACCATAAAGATAAAGCTTCTCACTACCACGTATATATATATATATATATATATATATATATATATATATATATATATATATATATATATATATATATATATATATATAACATATATATATATATATATATATATATATATATATATATATATATATATATATGGCCAGCATCCCGAAAAGTTCAGGCATGTAACTAGAAAACTATAACATATACACGAAAATAAATATCATTTTATTAATCAGGAGACATTTTTACCGCAGAAATTAAAAAAAAATTTAATTTATTCTAATATTTATTAATAACTCCATATTAATATTAGTAAAAAGTGCAGGCTCTGATTGACTTGAAAGACCTTGGAAGCTGCAGTCTCGAGAGAAAAATTGCCAAATGTCGCTTTATAATATAATTGCAGAAAATATTATTTTTTTCTTTTTATATCCTTCTTAGGGGGTTCGAGCCGACGGAGGGACAGAGGGGGGGACGAAGTCCCCCCCGTCGTCCCCCGGTAGGCCGAGGAACCCCGACTCTCTCATATCGTTCTTGTTTACCCGTGGGATATTCTTTAGTGAAAAAAGAAAAAAATTCAACATTTGGCAACTTTCCGTCTCACTCGGGAGAAGCCGCATCTTCGATTTATCAAAAAACTGTAAATTTTTCATCAATTTTTAACAATTTTAATTTTTTAAAAAGCGTTATTTTTTTTATTTTTTTTTAATTTCTGCGGTAAAAATGTCTCCTGATTAATAAAATGATATTTATTTTCGTGTACCTGTTATAGTTTTTTAGTTTACATACCTGGCCTTTTCGGGATGCTGACCTATATATATATATATATATATATATATATATATATATATATATATATATATATATATATATATATATATATATATATATATATATATATATATATCAAGATACACACATATATATATATATATATATATATATATATATATATATATATATAATATTATGATACTGCTTATTTGTATTTTGGTTAACAATTATAACCGATTTTTTTATGTAGTTTTAACTTTTATCAAATAAAATATTTCAAGAATAAAGTTTATATATAGAATTAAGATGTAGAGAAACGAGTCTCTCAAAAATAGTATTCTATTTTTGATTTCTTAATTTCAAGCTCCATCTCCTGAAAAAAATTACAATTACAATAAATTCTTTCTATTTACTGTAGTTTATATTTGGCACAAAGTTTAAGATTCCTTACGGCAGAAATAATTGACTTTTTTAAGATAAAACAATTTCTGAAACAAATAATCTAAATTTATTGTTGTCGATAAAAATTCTATTTATAAAAAGAGAATACTTTTTAAGTACTATTTTTTTTTATTTGAATATGTAATTAGATAGCGCAATTTTTAAGCAGGTTTTGAGTATTAAATTTTGCATAGAGTGTGAGTGTTTCATATCTGACATCGCTGGATGATCCATGCAAGTGAAATGGACTCGTACTTCCTCCTATCTCTATAAAGGTAGCTCACTACAAGTGATTTCTAAATTTATTATTCTTTCTTCATCTTAAACACGTATTACTGCTCATGCTCAGGTAAACGGAGAAATTAACGTTTAATGTCGATGGTCAGAACAGAGTGAAAATATGAACACCTATAGTAAAATACTTTTTGTTTGTAAATCTAGGAATCATTCACAAAGTTTGTAAAGAATTGTAGCAAATCCTTACGAACGCTTTCTTGGAAGACGAATATTGAAGACACACAGGGAAGAGAAGGAATAATAAAATTAATTTCATCGCAATTATCATTTAATATATATATATATATATATATATATATATATATATATATATATATATATATATATATATATATATATATATATATATATATATATATATATATATATATATATATATATATATATATATATATATATATATATATATATATATATATATATATATATATATATATACGAGGTGTGATTGGAAAGTTTTCAGACTCTGCCTTTAATTTCAAAATGGTAAAATGGTAGGATTTTCATGTTATTGTGATGGACTTCCTTCAAAGTAGTCTACTCCCGACTGAATACACCGACTCCAACGGTATTTCCACTTTTGGAAGCATTCTTGGAAAGTTTCTTTACTAATGGTGTTAAGAACCCTCTCCGTATTTGCCTGGATATCTTCAATTGAGTCAAATCGTTTCCCTTTCAGCGAAATTTTCAATTTTGGAAACAGGTAGAAGTCGGCAGGAGCTATATCAGGGGAATAGGGGGGTTGCGGAAGCACAAGTATTTGGAATTTGGTCAGAAATTCCGTGTTTGGGAAGGCCACATGAGCCGGTGCGTTGTCGTGGTGGAGAACCCAATTTTTGTCTCGCCAGAGTGCATGCCTTTTCTTCCGCACTTTTTCGCGCAAACGCTGAAGGACACTTTTATAGTATTCCTGGTTGACTGTCTGCCCTCTAGGGGCAAATTCGTGATGCACAATACCCGTAGAATCGATAAAAACAGCAATATTGTCTTCACATTCGACCGACTTTGTCGAGCTTTTTTCCTTCGTGGCGAATTTGGATCCTTCCACTGTGATGGTTGTTCCTTTGTTTCTGGGTCATAAACATAAACATATGATTCGCAGCCTGTAATTACCCTTTTTAACAAATCTGGGTCACTTTCGACCCGAATAATCAGGTCTTGGGACATTTCAAGTCGGTGTTGTTTCTGCTGGCCTGACAATAATTTTGGAATGAATTTCGCGGACACTCGACGCATTTTCAAATCTTCAATTAAAATTGACTGAACCGCGTAGAAACTTAAATTCAGTTCATCAGACATCTCCCTAATTGTTAGTCTACGGTCAGAGCGCACTAAATCGCGAACTTTCACAATGTTTTCGTTGGTTGTTGAAGTGGAAGGCCGGCCGGACCGGGGGTCATCTTCGACTGATTCGCGGCCATCTTTGAATCTGTTGAACCAGATAAAAACATTTGACCGGCTCAGACATTTATCCCCGTAAGCTATTTTTAAGAGTTCATAAGTCTCCGAAGCTGATTTCCCGGTTTTAAAACAAAATTTTACACAAACTCGTTGTTCCGTTTTTTCAGCCATTTTGAGAAATCAAAAATCCGCCGAGACACGACAACATGTCTTCACTCACCAGGATGCAACTCGGTACTGAGGAAAGATATCGCGCTGATCTTTTCAGTACGTTTCAAGGACAAAACAAGCTTCCCATACAACACCCACCCTCAAACCTAGTCCCTCTTATTGAGTAGTGTCTTAAAACTTTTTATTGAGCGTGTCTTAAAATTTTCAATCTGAGTGAGTATATATATATATATATAAAATATATATATATATATATATATATATATATATATATATATATATATATATATATATATATATATATATATATATATATATATATATATATATATATATATATATATATCTCATATAATAATATATATATATATATATATATTAATCTCTCTACTTAATGGATAGGAGGGTTGTAAAAAGCAAACCTAGCTTGGAGTTTTTGACCGTAAATTTTGTGGAATTCGTATTCGAATCAGATTACAGTTTCCACATACTAGATACCAGATATATATTGTAAAAAATGAACCAAATAAAATTATCTTTATGAAATAAAAAAAAAAAATACATGTTGATATTTGATGAATAAAGTATCAAGCATAAAGCAATTGTTACCGATAAGCCTTTAAAATTTGTTAGAACGTCTTGTTTCTAAGGAAAGAAAATAATCATTGCTATTATTTCTTAAAATAAATAATTATCGATATCATATCATTTTTATATTAAACACATCGCAGTAATATAGCTGTATCTACTGTAAATATTTTGTCTCAAACTCAAACCCAAGAGGTTTATAGGTAGTTTTTAATGTTATTGCTGAGTCGGAATCAGAGCCAGTCGGATTCGAAATTGAAAGTCATAGTTTTTTGGAGGTTGTTAAAGTCAGAAATAGTAACCATAGAACTTCGGAACATTTGCTACAAAACCTTTGCGGCTCTTAATCAAAAAAAATTTCCGGCTTTGTTTAAATTTGGTGCTACGAAGGCATTAAACCGATGCTTAAATTTTTTGGATTTTACATAATTAAAGGCAGAACCAGAGAAAGATGAAACTCTGCAAAGTTTCTTAAAGTTAAAAGAAAAACAAACTTGATACTGAGAAGCAAACAATAGCGATTTGGTAGAATTGACAGTTGATGTTAAAAAATAACAGATATCGTATTTTCGTGCTCAGAATTTTAGCGCGTAATGTAATAAAAATGATAAAGTAACTAAGACATTTTGGAACCAGATAGCTTTAATTAAGCTAAAGAGAAAACTTTGTCTGGAGAGAAACAACTGAAGATGTCAGATTAATGTGAAAAGTTTTTCCACAATGGCCAAATTTTTGGCATATGGAAGGATGGATGAAAGTCGGTTGGTTAAGCAAGATGTATTGATGTGGTTAGGTGTCTGGGTGTCGACCGGCTGTGGAACAAGAAAATGTGAAGTTGAGTCAGTAGATGAATGTCTGAGGAAAAGAAATGTGATTGTTGTAAGAGGCAATAAGAAAAGTTGCATAATATATAAAGAGTGAAAAGCGGGATTTGTGAGAGCTATAATTGAGGCCTTAGCTCAGGAATGAACCGTACATTGAGATATATCCACAGACGAAGCCCGTCACAGTCCCAGCCGAACACCTAGGGTGTATTTTTTTTTTTACTTGTACGACTTCTCACTTATAGGTAGGAGGAACGGTAGGGGTGGTGGCTTTCCTTCGACTACGTCGTGTTTCTTCTTACTACTTCTTCTGTTTTCGGCTTGTTGCTTCACCTCATCCCCAATCTGGGAATAGGAGATAACGATAATATATAATATATTATATATATATAATATATATCCATATATGATGTTTATATAAGACTCTATATTATAACATTATATCAGATGTAACATGTATATATATATATGTATATTAATATAATATATATATATATACTATAAATATATATATATATATATAAATATATAATATATATATTATAATATATATAATTATAAATATTATATATAATATATATATATATAAATATATATATATTTATAAACATTAAAATGTCATTTACAAATGTCAATGTAGCATATATTTTAATAATATATATATATAATATATATATATTAATATATATATATATATATATATATATTATATATATATATATATTATATATATATAATTATATATAGTATATAATATAAAGGAATTTTATTATCTTATTTAAAATGAATTAATATTAATGAATTCATCCCTTGGACATATCAAGTAAGAGTAATACATTCAAAGTTAATAAATGGCAACAACAACTCACGGTACAAAGTTATTATCCAGTAAATAAAAGTGTATGAAACAATTTAATACATCCATAAGTAATAATAACTAATAAATTATTTAATCTTAAAGAAAACTTAAACCCCGCCAGGCGCCATTTCCTACAAATAAAATTACAGTCTTCATTTTTGGTTCTCTCTAAACAACGCTTTATATTAACATATCAAGATTGAAAACCGGCTGTCAGGTGAACTTTTCATACGCACATCTGATTGTGTCGTAGGATTTCGTGCAAGAAATTGCTGCTTTTCAAGCGGGGCTCTGCCTGTTTAAAAAAAAAAAAAAAAAAAAACAAAACAAGAGGAGAGAACCTACCAACAGTTTTTATTTCCATGACATCGCAAGCAAGTGAATAAAAATCAGTTTGATACGCTAGTGACTCTCTTAAGCCCCACATTTTTAGCAAGTTAAAAACGTTGCCTTTTTATTAGAATCATGAAAGGTGCTTGCCACTCTAACTGATACATGACAAACGACCTAAATATCGTGATAAGAAAAAATATTTCAAAATTTTGGGATCCTCTGTTAATGGAGACAAATGAAATGTTTTGCCTAAGTGCTAGTTATAGTTCGTGTAATATTCC
Source organism: Trachelipus rathkii (assembly GCA_015478945.1). Lineage (NCBI taxonomy): Eukaryota > Metazoa > Arthropoda > Malacostraca > Isopoda > Trachelipodidae > Trachelipus > Trachelipus rathkii. The sequence continues at coordinate 37,097 of JABUQX010041865.1, forward strand.
GTAATTTAATGAGAGCGTTTAATTGTATGATACAAAATAAAAAAAAATATCTTATTTATTTAAATATTCAATTAGATGATCTGCAATCATTGATTTAAAATATTGAGTTTTAAATCTATGAAAAAATAAATTTCATTTATTTTAATTCTTTTTTGGGCTCATAAAAAAAAAATAAAACAAAAAAAAAATTATCAGGAAACTTAGTTGTTAAATTATTATTTGTTCTCCGTCCCAGTCAATTCATAATAATAATTCGTAATAATATAATAAATAATATATAATATATAATAATAATAAAATAATAATAATAATAATAATATAATAATAATAAAAAAATAATAATAATAATAATAATAATAAAAATAATAACCTATTCGGACAATGATCATGACTACATAATCGAA
>JABUQX010041865.1:40000-46666 GCA_015478945.1 Trachelipus rathkii
TATATAGTATAGTATAATATATATATATATATATATAATATTCGATATCGATAGATATCGGTATCGATATATATTTCGATAATTCGAAATCGAAGTTAGAAAGAAATTAAGTTTTTACCAGATATATATATAATTATATTATATATATATATAGTATATATATAATATATTGTATAAATTTAAAAGATGTTTGAACCCAATACATCCTTGATTTATATATATATATATATATATATATATATATAAGCGAGAGGGCCCAGGTTCAGAGTGGGGGGAGCGAGAGAACGTGAGTTATTCTCTAAAAACTCTAACTTCGTCTCACTCAGACGTTAATGAGTACATGGTCAGTTGCCTTTGCTAACTAATGGGAAAGCTTCCGCGGCATCCGCGATAAGGCCTGGCCAGCCAAGCGGATATAGCGTTAGGGCCCGTGTACCCCAAGGACCTTTCTCGATGGGTCCCAATGACAGGTCGTGGTGAGACCTTCCTGGGGAGAAGTTTTTATATATATATATAATATATATATATAAGAATAATATATATATATATATATAATATATATATTATATATATATATATATTAATATATATATATATATATATATATATATATTTGTTTATGGTCAGTGCGTTCAGTATTCGACATTGTGAATTTTGGATTTTTTTTTTTTTCAGACATATTGCTAGTATATGATACTACCAATTCAACAATGAATTTCAGTGGTGATGGACATGATTCAATAATGGAAAATATTTTAAATAATTATTTAAAAATCACATTTATATCTAATAAAATTTAAAAAAAAAATGAAATATCTCGAAAAGTATGACACTTACAGAAAAACCAATTACATTTTGGAATCAGCGTATAAAGCTTATTACAAAATTTTAAAAAAAATAAAAAAAAAAAAATAAAAAATATTTTTTCATAAATGAAATATCTCGACAAGTACGACACTTACAGAAAAACCATTACATATTTGGAATCAGTCGTGTAAAAGCTTAGATTACAAAAATTAACAAAAAAAATAAATCAATAGGGGCTTCGAGCCGACGGGGGACAGAGGGGGGGACATTTTCCATACCCCGTAGGGGAGGGGCGGAGGAACCCCCGCGACACCCAAATACCAAAGAGCGGGGGTTCCGGAGACCCTCCCCGGAGGGGGGGAAATAGTCCTACCCTGTCGTCCCCCAGGAGGCCGAGAGCCCCGACCTCCTGCGCCATCTTTGCGGCTTACCCTTGGGTATTCCTTTTAGTTAAAAAAAAAAAAAAAAAATTAAACTGACGGAGCGTAAAAAACGTAACTGTCATTTTTTTTTTACTATACTATTTTGGAATCAGTCCGTCACACCTTAAATTATGTTGGACTGTTAGGATCAATATACTAGAAATATGAAAAAGAAAAAAAAAACAAAAATCAAAACATCTGACGGAGTCCGTTAAAACATAACAGTCATATATTAGTATTATATATAGTAATATATATATATGTATATAATAATATTATATATATATATATTAATATTATATATTATATTAATATATATAATATATATATATAATATATATATATATATATAGTATACTAGTTCAGTAAGTTCTTAAGCTACAAATAAATTTTGCAACTACACTCTGAAAATTAGCAAACTTCTGCAGCCCGTGCTGGACCTCCTGGGGAAAAACATGGACCACAAGGACATGGAGGAGGGAGAGGACGTGTAGATATTAGTTTAGGGTTTTAAATTACAAAAATTAATAATGTGTTTTTTCTTCCTTATAGAAAGCATGCTTTATAACGGCACTAAAGTTTACTGTTCAACATAAATTTGCGAACAGGCACCGCCGGCGAATAGTCCAGCGCAAAAGGCCCATGAGGCGCATAGGCGCAGTAAGCGCTAAGGCCATTGATGTGACAAAAATATAGGCGCATAGGCGCTAGCGAACTAGGTTCCAGCGGAAGAGGCTCCGCCAGGCGCACATTCCAAAAAAATATTCGCGCGCCCAGCTCTGAATATATATATATATATTATTATATATATATATATATATATAATAATATATATATATATATATAGTATATATATATATATATATATATATATATATATAATATAATATATATATTATTATATAATATATAATATAATATATATAAAAAAATAATTAATTGCCCGAGGGAAATTTTTCTTAAGTTTAATCAACTTATATATAATATATATCTTATAGTATATATTATTCTAATCAATGTACCTAATAGTTGCTTTGAGGATTATTTACAAAACAGACACATTTTAAAACACATTTTAATTATTTAAAAACATTAAAACTGATAACATTAGACGAGCTTTCGTTACAATAACCTTTTTCAAGTCTATCTGAATTCACAATAAGGGCATGATCTAATTTTTGGCTGGGGCTGATCCCAGTTTTCAGCCCCACCTAAAAATGGACATAAAATTCTGGAATTTTTAGCCGATTTTGACTATATAAACACCAAAAAATGTAGCTTTTTTGCGCTCTAAAACGTTGATTTCCGGTGTTTTTCTGTGACTGTAGTCATAACCTCAGAATTTTCAATTTTTCAAAATCCATGTTTTTGACTATTTTCATATCAACTTTCAGATTTTTTTGCGAAATGACTTCAAACTTGAAATATGCATAGATGGGTCCATTACCTACAATAGTCACGTATTACATTTTCGAATTTTTTAGTTTTGTGCTCAGCTTTGTCCAATTTCCAAGCCCATTTTTTTTGAATTTGAAAAAGTTTGAAAATATTGACATATTTTTTTTCTACCCAATTCCGATCAACATCAACATTTTCAGGGCTATATTTTATATAGTCCGTGGCAAGATGCATCTTTTTTACTTAAATAATTCTTTGTAATGAGCAAATATGTTTTGGATTGTCTTGAACACATAGTTCAAAAAAAAAAATTTTTGAAAATTTTTTAAAAACTTTTCTATTGAGTAATACAAAAAATTATCTAAGAAAAAAGATGCATCTTGCCGGATTTTACAAGCCCTGAAAATTTCATGTTGATCGGATGGGTAAAAAAAAAAATATGTCAATTTTTCACTTTTCAAATTAAAAAAAAATGGGTTTGGAATTGGACAACGTGAGCACAAAACAAAAAAATTCGAAAATGTAATACGTGACTATTGTAGGTGAATGGACCCATCTATGCATATTTCAAGTTTGAAGTCATTTCGCAAAAAAGTCTGAAAGTTGATATGAAAATAGTCAAAAACATGGATTTTGAAAATTGAAAATTCTGAAGTTATGACTACAGTCACAGAAAAAACCGGAAATCAACGTTTTAGAGCGCAAAAAAGCTACATTTTGGTGTTTAAATAGTCAAATCGGCTGAAAATTCCGAATTCTATGTCCATTTAGGTGGGTGCTGAAAACTGGGTATCAGCCCCAGCCAAAAATTGGATAATGCCCATAAAAGCAAAAACTTTTTAACATTTGAAATATGAACAACTTATTGATCGGTTGGTTAGTCGAATAACAGACTTTTGTAGAAAGGTGAAAGCTTCATAAATTCGTTTTGAATCGAGTCGATCCTGCACTCTCCAGAGCATCTGTTGTAATTGGGGAGATTGTAGAGACAAAAGGCTTCCGAGATTTTTCTTTTATTTTTTTGGATATTTCTAATGTTTGTCATATTATTGAATGGATTGGTGTTTTCTTTTTAATCTATGGTGTAAGAGCTGAATTTCGTAATTGTGTATCGAGGTCATGTTGTGTTGTTTTTTCCTGCGTGTGAAGTCTATAGTTTCGCCGTAATACGTTATCTAAATTGCAAGTGTTGCAGGGGATTTTGTATAAACAGGGGGGATTGCTGGTTTTTGATTTTTGGGGGTTTTTAACACTTTCTTGATAAGATAATTGTTTGAGGGATTCAGACGCTATGTGTTTTGGGTAAAATGTTTTTATGGATGTGTGTTTAATGTTGTGGTATAGGGGGTGGGTTTTTTGTTGTGATGTTGTCTTGAGTTATGTTTGAGTTTATAATATTTTTCCTTGCTTTTTTGTAGGTGTTGTTTATAATGTTAATAGGATATTTTAATTTTAAAAAGGTATTTTTTATTAATTGTGTTTCTGTATGTAAGAGTGCAGGGGAGCATATTTTAAATGCACGGAGGTATAGGGATGAAAGTGTACCTATTTTGGTGTTGTGTGTGTGAGCGGAATACCAATGTATGTAGGAAGGATTGGATATGGGTTTTCTGTAAACTGTGAAAGAGGGTTTAGTAGTATGGTCTGAAATTATAAGAGTATCTAGAAAAGGGATAGTATTGTGGTTAGAGGTTTCCATGGTGAATTGTATGTCAGTGTGTAGGGTGTTGATGTAGTTGAGGATGTGTGTGGGATTGGTTGCGTGAGGTACGGCAGCGAAGATGTCGTCAACATACCTAAGCCAACAAAGGTAGTAATATAGTTATTTTAAATAGTTCTAATTACATTACATAATGCAAAACACTACTCAACACACCTACGTATGAACAACTGACAAAAAATCCCAACTCTACATCCCAATCCACATTTAACTCTTCCTTATCTACCATACTTCAAAACTATCCACATTTACAGACACTAAAAGCATACATGACAAGCATACCACAATTCTACGGAATACCAAAAACACATAAACAAAACACACCACTTCGTCCTATCATATCCAACACTAATAGTAATACTTATAAACTAGCATAATGGCTTTCAAAACAACTAAAACCTCTCTTAGGCACTATTTCTACATCCCACTTAAAAATACAGAGGATTTCATTAACAAAACCACATCTCTCAACACTAAAACCCACACCTTCGTTAGTTATGACGTTGTGTCACTTTTCACCTCTGTCCCCGTTCCTCATCTTTTAGAACTTTTAACAAAATACATAAACGACAATAATATCACTCTCACATACCCCTTTTCTATTCTTAACAACATTATCCATACTCAACATTACAACATATATACCTTCAGTTCCGACCAAACCTTTTTACAACAAAAACAAGGCACTGGAGTATGGACCCTCCTCTCCCATTGCTCAGCCAACATTTACATGATAGTTACTGAACATTAATTACTTCTTCCTCATCAACTTCTCCGACCGTGTGGCTTAGGTATTGACCACCTGTCGCTCGCCGTCTCTCCCGGCAAACAATTCCCACACACATCAATCAACTACATAACACTCTACACACTGAACATACATTCACCCAATCCGGACACTCTAACCACAAATACTATCCCTTTTCTAGATACTCTTATAATTTCAGACCATACTACTAAACCCTCTTTCACAGTTTACAGAAAACCCACATCCAATCCTTCCTACATACATTGGTATTCCGCTCACACACACAACACCAAAATAGGTACACTTTCATCCCTATACCTCCGTGCATTTAAAATATGCTCCCCTCTGCACTCTTACATACAGAAAACACAATTAAAAAAAATACCCATTCTACATTAAAATATTCCCTATTCACAATATAGAACAACACCTAACAAAAGCAAGGAAAACAATATTAAAACTCAACATAACTCATACAACATACAACAAAAAAACCCACCTCTATATCAACATTAACACACATAAAAAACATTTTACCAAAACACATACGTCTGATCCCTTCAAACAATATCTTAATCAAGAAGTGTAAACAAATCAACACACAATCCCCCCGTTTATACAAAATCCCCTGCAACACTTGCAATAGTAACTTAACGAGAAACTATAGACTTCACACGCAGAAAAAACAGACACAAACATGACCTCTGATACATTCATTATGAATGTTTAGCTGTCACACACCATAGATTAAAAAAAAAACACCAAATCCATCTCAATAATATGACAAACATTAAAAATATCCAAAATACAAATAAAGAAAAATCTCGAAGCCTTCTGCTCTACAATCTCCCAATCGCACAGCACAGACGCACCCACACACTCCGGAGGGAGGTTGGGGCAGAGGATTCGACTCGATATCACAACGAATTTATGAAGCAATTTCACTTTTAGCTAACAAAGTCTGATATTCGCCAAACCAAGCCGATCAATAAGTGTTCATATTTCAAATGTATAAAAGTTTTTGCTTTTATCTGTGATCAGATAGACTCCACAGAGACAAACGTATCTGTAAGAATTTTTTTTAGGACTGTGAAAAGCTTTTATTTATTTTCAACTAAGCAAAATGTTTTTAAAAGTCTTTTTTATGTAATCCTCAAAAGACAACCCTTAGGGTACATGATTAAGAATATTATATATAATATATACACACACATATATATACATATTATATATATATATATATACCATATCCATCCTATAATATATATATATATATACATACCATCTATATATATATACTATATATTTATATATACTATATATAATATATATTATATATTATATATAATATATATATACCTAATCCACCAACTATATATATATATATCCCTCAGACACATGCATGTAACAAAAAAACTATAACAATTACAGAAAATAAATACAAATTTATTACCTCATTGACACCTTTTATCCAATGAAATGAAGAAAACAGAAAAATAACGCTTTTTGAAAAAATTTTTAAATTGTTAAAAATGTTTGAAAAATCTGTCTGATAATGATCATTTTGGAGG
>JABUQX010041866.1:0-17290 GCA_015478945.1 Trachelipus rathkii
GGAAGAATACATTCCATTCACTTTTCTTTCAGCTTAATTAAATTAGTAAACTTTTTTTTTACTATTCTTGTTATCTCACTGTTAATTTAAAGAATTATCGTCGTTCTCAAATTCCAGAATTTCTTTCAGGCATTTTGCTAAAGATATGAGCGAACTCTCCCTTTCTTCCTTTTTCTTCTTCTTCTTCTTCTTTCCCTCCTTTAATAATTTCTTTCGACGTCATCATAGTTGTGTCATTTTCTGTTAAAGCGAGCCGAACTCTCCTACCCTTGCTATGCCTCCGTTTTCAACTCGATCCAACAAATTTCTACTATTTTAATTTCTTGTAAAGGGAATGGATCAATTTTGCTTGTGGGAATTGGTAGCAGAATCCTCTAGATGAAGTTTAAGAGTAATTCTTTAATTTTCATCTGATTTACTTAAAAAAAATGCAACATTGGATGAGCTCAAAAACGTTGACGTCGGGTAAATTTCTGTCCCTTTCGATTTCTTTTTATTTGACATTTAAAAGAAAAAAAAACTTGGACAAGACATTTTTGAATAAAGGGCACATACCCTTTAACGAAATGTTTTGACAATTGAGCTAAATAAAGATGGGTCTATTATCTAAAATCTCTTGTGATGAATTTTTTATATCTGCTTTCAAAATGGTTATAAATGATTCCACCTCCCCTCCCCCCCCCCAAAAAAAGGAGTCGCAAAGTTTTCTCATAAATGAAATAATTGCTATATTCTATCTGTTCAACGGCTCAATATGAAATTTTTAGGGCATGTAGAATTGAACGTGATAAACCTTTTGCATTTAGATAATTTTTTTTGTAAAACAGATAATTATTTTTAACATCTTTTTTAGTTTTAGGTAAAACGTTTTTCAAAAAAAATTACGTGAGTAAAAAAGGTTTATCTCGCCCACTCCTGGGGTCTTGAAAGCAAGATAAGTGATGTTAATTAACAATGGATTATATTTAAAGGTACCAAGTTAATTTTGTAATTATTGGATAAATATATTGATTGATGATGGGGCATGTAAAAATTGGTTAAAATGTGTAGGAAATTGTTGGTAGATATATTATAAAAAAGTAATATTCTGGATATGGTTCAAAGGGGTCTAGAATTATCACATTTTAATAGCATACAAAATATAGGACTAAGGAACAATGCGAGAAATAAAGAACTTAGTCATTAAAATTTGAAATCCTTAAAATTAATGCATAAAAAATATATTTATGAATCCGCTTATTGCATTTTGAGCTTTTTATGAATAGTAGCTAATATAATTTATTAATAATATAATACTGTTTTATTACGAAAGATCGATACTGAACTGTAAAGACATGTTGTGACTGATAAGAAAGAAGTGTTTACTACGCACTTCTGAAGACAAAGAATTGTGTTACCCACCGTCATAAGATGGCCTATATAACAATATTACATATTAATCTTAATCAATAGTAAATAAAAGTTATGATCTATTCGGTATCGAGTAATATAATAAGGAGGTGTTATCATAGCAATTACGAGATATTATTCACTTAATTTGAAATGGAATACACTGGGCAGACAACATATTAAAGTAATAGGTAGGATGCGTATAGGGTTATTATCTGATGAGCTTGAGTTTCATTAATGTATATACAATTTATGATGTACGGTGCATGAAATATTCAAATATGGGTAGAGTCAATTTAAGTTTTGTGCCTAGCGTAAGTACTTCACTCAATTTGATCTAATGATTATGACAGTTTTAGGTGAATTAGTATTTATAGTATAAACAATCTACTTATTAGGTGAAAATACCATGCGAATAAAATAATATAAACTACTAAATCACGGAATCTTTATACTATCTAAGTTATTTATGGAGAGCTGATTTTCAATATTATGAAATTATTGATGCTAGTCATAAAATTCCTATAATATTCGGCATATAGGTTTTTTATTAGTCACCGGTAAATATAGCAGCTCACAGTAGTAATTTCATAAGAACTAGTAAATAACACTTATTATAAGTGATACAGTGATGTAAACAACTTATTTTTAAGTGTTAAACATACTATCCATGTGATTCATAAATCAATAACGATACGTATAAACTCGAAGTAATTTTGCGCTAATTGCAGTATATTAGAGTTCGAGCCGATTTGTAAGTATAATGAGAATTGTAGGAATGCACTGAAATAAATTCAAATATGGTGCACATTTCAGTTTGGTTCGCCTAGCAGCTCATATTTCTTTAATTGATATAACTAAACGTTAGTGATACATATATATGTAAACTCTAATTTATTGTTAACTATCCATGGATCAAATAAACATAAAACAACAATCACATTGGGTAATTAATCTATCACTAAGTAATTTATATGGAGCTGACTTTAATACATAATACTTTTGAGAGGCGAAATTTAAATATGGCATTGAATTTTTTAGCCTATGGTTCAGGCTATTTCCAATTTTCTATCAATAAATAAGATATGAGCTTTAGTTGAATACAGATGTATGACCTAACTTAATTTATAAGGTTCAAATATCTACATCGGATCAAAATATAGGGAAAAGCAATATTGACATAACAAGGAATTTTTATTAGTATTTGTGGCTCTGATATTTCATAGAGAGTCCTTGTATAGCACTCATGAATTCAACAAGAATATGGCTCTTAGTTTTTGCCTGAAGCAGCTCGACATTTTCTAGGCATTATAATTGCAAACTTCTATAAAGTAGAATATAGATAGAGAGGTACTATAAATATAGTATTTAATATTAGCAGGTGTGTAATAATATCCATGGGATAATCAAAATGGTAAAAAAACTGAAAGAGGGGAGATAAGATAAGATTGGCATTTACAATTTATTACGAGTTGTAAAAATCCAGGCATATAAAAAAATCACAGTAATCTAAAAAAAAGTGGTAAGCTTGTGTTTAAGAGATATACTATACTAGAGCGAATAAAATATTTATCAATTATAATTTAGGATAATGCAGTCGGCTCCCTCAAAATTATAGGGGTTAAAAGTCAAAGGGTATGTAAAAATAACCTTTAGGTGTAGGTTTCACAGCATAGGAGAGCCATTATTTATTTTTTTTTTTGGTTTGACGACTGTGAGAATATATCTTATTGCTTAGATTTTCTCATTTTATGATTTATAATTATATATAATGTCTTGTTCATCATTATCATAGTTATATATATTTATTTATTTAAATTTAATAATTAATATTAATATATATAATTATTAATATATATATATAAATATATATATATATATATTATATATTATATATAATATATAATATAATAATATATAATATATATATTATATTATTATAATAATATAATATATATATATATATATATAATATATATATTATATTATATATATATTAAATATATAATAATATTATATATATATATTAATTATATAATTATATTATATTAATAATATATATTAATATATTCCTCTCAAAAAGTTTTAAGTCGACAAAATAACGATTCCAACTGGGGATTCATATACTGAATATATTCACTGGTGATTATTACCTGATAACATAACTCATGTGGCTTTGTGAGCTCATATACAAAACACTGAGGCTTAATCTACCTATCTACAACTAATAATCTCTGTGATACGTAATATCCATTATATCTCACCTGGTCTGATAAAACAGCTAACATGTTTTCCAAACTCAAGCTGGTTAATATATTAAGGACAGGTTGTAAATTAACCCCCCTTTGAAAATTTTCCGTTTTGCGTTATTTGATGGATTTGGTTGGAAAAAGACTGCGCAATGTTAGATTACTCTCAGCGAGAGGGGTGAGATATCTACTTGCGTGGAGACCAACGTCATTTTAAACTCACATCTGTTTATTTTCTGTTTCCCTTCATCACTTGGGACAACTGATTAGATAAATTATAGTATTCCCAATCAAATTGTGAATCTCTCCATCCTCTGCCTAAAAGAATGCCTGACCCTAGATGGTCTGCTCAAGCAGATGTGATTTTCAATCCTTAATAAACTATCATCGTGATTGCTTCTGAGAATATATTGCCTGGAATACTGATGTCAAGGCTGAGTGCTAAGAACAGGCTAGTGGAATCGCGCTAAATATGAAAAAGCTGAACATTCATTATAACCGTTGTGAGGATTTGATTCTGCAGAGGTTTCACATGATCAGTACTTCATTTTAGTCGTCAAATCAAGGTGTGAATGCGGCTTGTGCGCTGCATGAATCTTTGCATTCATAATTGGATATACTGATGCTCTTCAATCAACCCTCTCTGATATCGAGGATAATGCTAAAATTCTCACTTATTGTCATCAAAAAGGCAAAGACAACGAAATTGCCAGATTGATCGCTTCCGCGAATCTGTATCAGGTGATAGCAACAATAAGTCCATATGGTCATCTGAAGCATAATGAATTTGAACTTTCTTAGTTATTGTTCACAGTTAACTCTTTGCTGCTCAGTCGAAATGGCGGATTGCATACATGAAGAGTCGGGGATAGTATGTCAAAATTGATCCCAAAATCTCCAAAGTGAAAAACAAGCTTGAAGTGAAATTTATCAAGTTCAGCTTCCATTTGAAAACAAGCTTATCTGAAGTCAATTGATTAGTTATAATGTCAGTTTTCCTGAATCTCTACAAAATGTCGGCACCTGAATCGAGATTTGTACTTTATAATTAATTGATATGTAAATAATAAAAGAAGGAGCAGTTAATGGAGTAAGATATTTATATAATCATTTACATCAGAAATATTATAGTATTAACACGATTAGTTCTAACACCTCAGATATTTGAAAAATGATTACCTCTTACCACTTGATAGAAGGAAACCTGGCTAAATGATAGAAGGAAACCTGGCTAAAAATGCAAAAACGAAAATATAGTCATATTCCTACATTCAAAACTAAAATCTAAATTATGGAAATATGCGCCGTATCCTGCAAAAACTTTCTTTTTTCAGTCATTTCTCTAGTATTTTTCACTTTTTCCTTCTTTACAGGTCATTTCATAAGCCATTACAATATTATAAGTTTCATATTATTTTGCTTACGTTGATATCTATAATTTTAATCATATATATATTATTTGTATTCTTATAATTTATGTCAATCCATTACCTCACTCTTATAAAGCCTTATTGGTGTTTAATATATTATAACTATACTCAGATATAATACCAACATTATATTATAATATACGGCGTACGCTTACTTATATTTATATGAACAGGGTGGCTCATACTGCTATATCTATCATCTTATAATATTGGTCTTATATTATTTACTAACTTTATTAGTGCCTTCGTATTAAGAGGCGGCATTATAAAGGATAGATATTTATGAAGGCCGCTATACGTATAAAGAGAAAAAAGAATTCGCCTGTTGTATTTTGACTTTATATTTACTACACTCTAAGTAAAACCCCACAAACACAAAAGAAGAAAATGATGTTCTGGACTTTTTTGTATTCATTATTCAGGGAAGCAGTCCGTAATTTATTCTTGTGTCACCTGAGGGTGAGCTTTATTTTACGTAGTAGGGTACTAATATCTGAGTATTTCAATCGATTAAATTGTGAATGAGTACTTTAGGTGGGTGAGTAACGTAGGTTATATTTATAAAACTGTTTCTGATACTTGATCACGTCTGTAGATTGTTATAGTGTGTTGTGTGCTGTTGTGGTTATATTATATTTTTAAATAATATTACTGTAGTACATAAATGTACATTTAATGTAGTATCAGAAAAGTAGGATCTATATTAGAATATAATACCTAGCGACATTATTAATATTTACTAGTATTGGTTTGAGGTATATCGGGTTATATATTAGCTGGTGGTGCGGTAGTTAAGCACGCCTCTTGTGATAATAGTGTATTATTTGTCTTATCCTAATTCTAAACTAATATTCTATCGTTTGTTTTTAAGCAGGTCAATATCTCCCTGTGAATCACTGTATGATATATTAACTATTTGATGTGACTTGTTACCTGTCAGGTGGAGGTAGAGTGCACGCTATGGTATGGAGTACTTGGGCATACGTAAGATGTTTGAGTGAGGATGAACTTATTAATCGTGTGATGTGGATTCCCCCTTGGTTTGCGTATGCCTGCCCCTGGATACCGGACGTTCGAAGGTACCAAGTTGATATATATACTTATACTGTTCTCGAGGGTAGAGGTGGTGTTATTGGCTATTTTAGATAGTAAATATTTGAGAGAAGGAGTCGGTGAGGCTCCTTTGTTATTATACTATAATGAAACGTAGTTATTATAATAATATCTTGACCTATAAATTAATTGAATATCAGTTAATAGGTAGTAGCACTAGGTGACTGTCATATAGATAGTTTGGTGATGGAGGTGGAATGGTGTGGTGATTAAGTTCTCATAATCCGGTTATGCTTAAGTAATTGAAAGTTGTTAATCTTTGGGTCGCTGGATTATTTGTATTTAGGCTAGCCTTATATTAAGTGAGGTAGGTAGAGTGTGGAAGTGCTTGCCGGTGATTTTGGATCCGATCTCCGCGTAAAGCCCCTTTAGTGGAGGGCATTGATAATTATAAAGCGTTTGTCTACGCGCTCGGGTTAGTTTACCTTATATCGACAAGGGTTTATTATAAATTGTATGTTCTTATTACTATTTTGTGCATCTATCTGTGGATATTCTTGAGTAGTCTTTATTAATTTAGGGTCGTGTCCCTGAATTATGTGTTATATGTAGGCAGGGATAATATGAGTAATATTAGGAGGGGATGTATCGTGATATTTTGTCTGAGGCCATTAGTGATCTATTTTTCGAGAACGCATTTACACGGCCGTGAAGCTATTACTAGTAGGGGTAGTGGAGGTTATGAGGTGTTAGGTACTTCTTGTGTCATGTATGGCGGTTTGCGTGAGTATAACAATCTACTAAATTGGGAGTATAATGACAACTATAATAAGCCTTAATGCGTATGAGCAATAGAGTCTGTCAAGCATCTGGGTTCTGGAAAAATGATAATCATTACCGTTTTACCCGAGAACCAACTATACGTCACCGGGTGGTATATTATGATGGTACCTTTGGAAATAGTGATACTACTAGATCAGTAACATGATGGAAGAAATTTCAGTTGATGGTGATGGAATAAAAGAAATAAGATATATTTGGAGAGGAAGTGAGTATCATCCAAAGGATATCTTACGGAGTATTATACCCGATTATTTAATCTAGACAAGCAATAATAGTAGGTGGGTTATGGCGTAATGATAGACTGTATACCCCAGGTTGGTGGTGTATAATAGTGACATAATTTGGAAGAAGGATGGGAGGTGTTGGAAGGTAGTGTGCCCAGAGTATAAGACGTGGGATAATAGAGACCGGAAAGGTATGGATATCTACCAGCGTTATCTATCTCCAAAGGAAGGAGAACCAACACCAATACGGATACGAGAATATTGGAATTGTGGTGGAAGAACTCCTTTGCTCTCGGCTCCTAGTCTTACTTAAAATTATGAGATTCCCTGACTAATATTGTATTTACAAAATAGATATGCTAATATCACATTAATATCTTACCCTCTCGCCTACCTATTATAAGCTATCCCTCCCGGTACATTTCCAGCGATACTGGCCGTAGCCCTAAATCCCTGAGAGGTAGGGAAGTATAACTGTGCGTTCTATTCGGTTGAAGGACGCCATAGCAATAAGGGGAATAGCAAGGGTGGGGTAGTATTTACTATGATATAGTCACGATATGTTTGTGCTTTTATAAATTTGGTATTTTGGCTGTTACCTTAGTTTCTATTCACTTACTTTATTATATCCTTATGAACCGCTATTTGTATTTTTTATTTTTCTCTGACTTGGTAGCTCGAGTATTCTTTTAGTAGTTTTATTATAGTATATATGTAGTTATATTATATTTAACCTCTACCTCATATTATATATACTTAGCAATACTTTTTGAATAATAGGGCCTTAGCTATACCTCTAGTTATTAGTATGTTTAATGGGTGTGTTATTTTCATTATAGGTTATAAATAAAATAAGTAAATCATTATTAAAAATATATTATATATATATTAATATATTATAATATATATATATCTTAATAATATAAATATAATTATAATATTATATATATATATATATTATTTAAATATAATATATATATATATATATGAATTATATTAATTAATATAATATTATTTATTAAATAATCAATTAATATATATATATTAATTAAAATATATTATAATTATAATATACTAAATATATATATAATATTAATAATATTTGGGAAAATTCCTGTTTAAAAATTTTTTAATACAACCTATTTAATCTATTAAATATATATTATTATATTATAAATATATTAAATCTAAATTGTTCCTATAGTAATTAGTATATTACATGTCCTAAAAGGCAATGTTTCGAGTTGCTTAAAGCTTAAACATTTTCTTAAAAATATATTAATTAATATTCATATAATATATCTTTTATCATATTAATTAATGTAATATCATTATATTAAAAGACATCTAATATAATTATATATATATTATTGAATTAATGAATATATTTTATTATTATATAATATAGTATATAATATATATATCATATTATATATATTAATATATATATATAATATTAATATATATTATATTTAATTATATATTATTATTAATATATTTATTTATATATAATATATAAGTTAATATAGAATATTATCTATATATAAGTTAATATATATAGATATTTAATAATTATTGTATAATATATATTTTAATAAAATTTTATGTATAGAATTTAATTTTAATGTCTCTTCATTAAACACAACTTATATATTATACTCAAAGAAGATTATATAATATATAACATTATATTATATATATTTAAATCTATATATATTCATTTGAAGGCAAAAACTCACTTATTATTATTATTAAAGATTAACCGCTCAATTTACTATACCGTCATTATATATATTATACGAATCCTAAAAAAATACTCGTTTAAGATCCTGTTATTATAGTATATATTCCATGCATTAAACAGGTCTAAAATTTATTTAATTGTAAACATTATTACTCTCACTTAAATATATTATTAATATATATATATATATTAAACAATATTGATAATGTGAGGAATCTAATCTCTTAGTTTAATGTATTCATATATCATTTATTTATATTAATAATATATAATATAATAAATATAATAATAATTAATATTATTCTAATTATATATATTAATAAATATATTATATATATTAATATTAATATAATATTATATATTTAAATATTAATATAATTAATTAATATAATATATTTAATATATATTACTTATATTATATATTAATGGATACATTTAATAAAAGTAAAACAATATTATAATTAAAATTAATTTATATTAATATATAATTATATATAATTATTAATATTAAATATCTATATGTGATTACACTAATATTGGAGAATGTCATTTCGAGAAGAAGAGCTGTTAAAACGAAGTGTCTTAAAAAAAAAACTTTTGGGATGGTTCTTCATTTTCTGTCTTAAATTATATCAATTTTCTGAAATTTGACATCAGCAAGTTTTTGGGAGTACATTTTCATCAAGTGAAAGTGTAAACCTTTCTATTTCTTCCCCTCATTAAAATTTCTGGCCAGTCACCACAAATATCGTAATAGTTAATTATAAATATATCTTCCAACATTTTATCCTCTACCTATTAAATATATATTATATTATATTATATAATACATATATATATAATATATTAATATATATATAATTAATAATTTAATATATATATAATAATAATAATATATTTATTATTATAATATAATTATATATATTCATAAATATTATAATTTAATTATTTAAATATATATATATTTTATAATTATAATTAGTCTGACCTTATATATATAAATATATATTTTATGCAATGCTGCGAAATGTAAGTTTTTCCTGCAATTTTATTTAATTGTCCAAAATGTAAATTGAGAAGTGCTTTATTGACAAAATTTAAAATTGATCTTCTTAATAAATAGGATCCACTTTGTAAGTCGGTACGACTAGATTTTTTCTTATAACATCGGATAATCTCGTAGCCGAAACCTTTAAAGACTCAAAAGATATGGGCCCAATCGGGGTTTTCTTATAATGGTTATTTATTTTCTTTTTTTAACTTTTTTTTTTTTTTTTTTATTAATCATTATTTTATGTGTGGAGGTGAACCCTTAAATGGATCCTAAATACACCTTAGATGCGGGAAATCAGTCGCTTGGATTTGTCGGCCTACACAAACCAATGTGTTTTTCTGATTTCCTTTTGTTCGAATATTGCGCCGCTATTAGATCTGATTCACTTTATCAATTGAAACATAACCGCATTAAGTTTACAAAAATCACTCTATATCTCTACTTATATCCTATCCACTAGAAATAGGATATGATTCCGTCTACCTACTGCTTTGAACACTTTAATTAAATATTTAAATTATTTGTCTTGTAGTAGGGGAAGGGGAGTTTATTAAAAACTTCACTAACTAAATGGGTTCTTTTTTTATCGGCTGATTTTCAACAGATTAATTCGCTGATAATTCCGCTTTTGCTATATTGAAAAATAAGGAATAAAAGGAGATTCCTTCTATTCCGCCACATTATTGTAAATTCCGTCAGAGGATATGAAAATTTATCAGGTCCTACCTATACAATTTTGTTCCAAAGTATTAATAATTCTATATATGTTTTTAATTAATTTGGAGGATACTAATATTCATAATATAATATATATAATAATAATTATATATATACAATATATAAATATATTTAAGAAAGGTGTTATTTTATATATAAAAATACCTTCCTAATCATATTTATTTATGTTAATATATATATATTCAATATATAATTATATATATATATTATATATTATATCTTATATATTAATATATATTTATCTATATATAGTATCGATATTATAATATTATGATATGGTATATATATATATAAGTATATTAGTATATATGTAAGTATATTATTAAATATATATATTAATTAATATTAATATTATATACTAGTAATAAAATAGTATATATATATATAAATATTATATATTATATATTAATATATGATTAAATATTAGTTAATATATAATATATATATATGATTCAATTTATTTATAATATATATATTTATATATATATTATATATATTAATATATATATATATTATATATAAGTAGTTTGTAAAATTTTAAAGTAATTATATTATATTATATATTTAATATTATATATACATAAAATATCTAATAATTATGTCATATTTTATATATTAATTATATATAAAATCATTCGATAATTTTGGATTAATTCATGAATTATGGGGTGATTTATATCTCATTATAATATATATATATTAATTTCATTATATATTTAATATTTTTTAACATATCATCTTTATATTAAGTATATTATATTATATAAAGGTATATATTTAATTTACATAAATTATTTGAAATTTCTAAATATGGCTCACATATAATTTTAAATTAATCTATATTCATTATTGGGTATAGGTTATATAATGTGTTTTTACAATAATTTTATTAATATAATTTATTTAATATATTAATAATATATTAATACATTATAATTAAATAATTAATTTTTATGCAACGTTATTTGTATTAATTATTAATACATTTAATATAAGTATATATATTATTAACCTATCTTAAAATTCTATAAAGGACTAGTTAGAAATAAATTATGGTTGATATTATCAAAAAATATATAATATATATGATACACAAAAATAATTGGGGAATATTATTATTATAATAGGTTAGGTTAAATACCATATATACATAATTATATATTCTATAGAATATATATTTTTGGATAAATTATTATAGAAAGAGTTTTCATGTTATATATATAATGGAAACACAATTCATCTATATATTTTTATTTATTTGGTCAATTTACGCAAAAAAATATTTTATACAGTTTTGGGTCCATATATATATATATATATAATTAATTAATATTAAATATTTAAAATAAATATTTATTAATAATAATATAATATTTAAATAATTCTATTAATATATATATATATTATTATGTTATAATTATTAATATATATATTTATATTATAGATATGTTTTTTTACACATGCAATACGAATATTAATAATAATAATAATATTAATATTAATAATATTAATAATATTAATAATAATAATAATTATAATTATAATTATAATAGTTTTAACCCCTTATCTAAAATACATTTTATACAGAGCGAGTTAACAAAGTCGCTGTGCATTCATATATGTGTTGCAAGTGATGACCTCGACGAGACGACTTGTAACCTGGTTTGAATCTGTTTTTTTTTTTATTTGTTTAACACTGCAGGTACGGCTGTGAAATGTTTTGTACTTATGCAATTACTGGAGTCTTTAATTCATCACGCGTGCGTGGGCGATCACGAAATACTATCTACTTATTCTGGGTTTCCGTAATATATAAGGTGCATAGCGACTCTCCGAACGCACTACATGTATAAAAGATGGACTCTTTTATATTTCATTTACTTATCTTTAGGTAAGGATTGCTGTACTTTATTGATTGCAGTTCATTGAATCAGGAAGAAAGATTTAGGTGAAGACGCCGAAGCATGAACCGAAAGAAACATTTTAAAAAAGCAGAAGCCAGAACTTTATTTGGTAATAGTGGAGATTAGCGTAATTAGACGATATATCGATATTTTTTCCGATAATCGTTTTTTTAATATCTTTCGTCCCCATGTAAGAGGACTAAGTAGACAGTAAATCTGTGTCTACTTACAAAACTTATCATAATCTTACCGATTTTTCGAACATAAAACAAAAAAAATGTATGAAAACACCGAAAAACGTTATTTATATATATCGTAATTGTGGCAATATTTTATTAACATGTGGCAGGGTTGCTTCATATCCATATCAAAACATCGATTACTTTTAAAAAAAATATATATCGATTTTTTTTAACTAAGTTAGTCTCAACTATTATTTTTTTGTAACTTCACACCCTTATTTCTGTTACTATACTACAAAAGAAGCTTTATCGAAAACAGTAAAAATTGATATTTTGGTCGGCCTAATTAATTCTGGTTGCGTGTGACTTCTTCATTTCAAATTGTTACTATGATAAAGGTGACAGAGTTCGTAACGGACAAGAGGTCGTTGACACGAATCTATTTTGCATATTTAAATTATTAATTTCCTTGAAATATGCAGTTTAGTACGAGATCGTGCCACTAATTCCCGGATTTATATTAAAATTGACTCTTCTTTTGTATATTTTAAGCTGCATAAATACTTCACACAAGTCAACACTATTAATTCCATTCCATTTTGTTCAATAAATTTTTTCCACATTTTTAGAGGAATTTAATAAAAGCTTTGTTAAATAACGTAAAACAATGACACTTCCCCACACATATAGGATGCACATGCTTATATAAACACGTTCCTTTATATATATATATATATATATATATATATATAATATATTTAATATATAATATATAATATATATATAATATATATAATAATATTATATAATATATATATATATATATACTCATACATATATATATATATGAAGAAACTTAAGTTTATCCATATATATATATGATATAATATATATATTATATATATCTATATATATATATATATATATTATTATATATATATATATATATATTATAATATATATATAATTATATATATTTAGGTCAGACGGAAAGGTAGTTTATCCTATATATACTATATATTATAGTATATATATATTATCTATATATATATATATAATAGTATATATATAATATATATATATATATATATATATATATATATATATATATATATATCCGTAGCCTTAACACCCCCCTCCCCGAACTTATTTCAACTATCAAAACTTTGTGAGGATTTGAGTCCCTTAATTTGAATTTATAAGAATAATTAAAATAATAATAATAATCACAACAAATGAAGAGTATACAGTATATAATAGATATGAGGAAAACCTATTTTGTGGTTCGTGAAGATTTTTTAGGTTTAGCATCTGGAACAAAAGAAGAATCTCTAGCGATGGCAATAATACGAAGATTGAAATAAACAGTGACTTTCTGTTTAGACAACTACGATGATGGTTCAGCAGCAATGATGAAAGTTTTAGAGGTCTTCAATTTGTTCAAAAATAAAGTGGGATTTTGCATATATATGCTGCTCATATTCATATGGAATACAACACAGAAATTATATTATTGAGACAGTAAAAAATATTGGGCGCTATTTTAGGTCATCACGGCTGACAACTACCTGTATTTCAATAGAAAAATTTTTCCCAGAGACTTAATTGGCAAAACTAACACGCATATGCGAAATTAAGTGGGGAAAATTTACGATAGATTGTTAAGATTTTGAAGTTTTCAAAATAACTGTTGAAGCTGTTGAGGAGTTTGAGATGGATAAAGATATTGAACCTTTTTCAAAAACCTCAAATCATTTGAAATCCGTAAACACGAGTGAATTGGTTTTGACTTATAAGTTTAATTATGATTTCAACTCACCCTTCCATTAAGTACTATATCAGTCTCCATCATTAACGATAGCAACTGCTCTTAATCATAATGAAAATGAAGAGTTTTGCGAGAGAGGAAGTTTGCCTCGAATTGCGTCACAAAGACGACGGAGAATATCAATGTTCATATGCTTGGTAACTGTATGACCCTGAGGTATGAATGAACCCAAAGTGCACGAGACCTTTAATTTCAAAAAAGACCTCCAGCATGACTTCCCAGTTGAGCGGTCTGCTCGAACCTTTTGTTTTCATCGTGAACTCGGGAAATCTCCACTTAGAAGTCTGATGCTTCTTTTGAGGTAACACCAAGTCTCATCGCCAGTTATTACAATATACAACATTCCTCGATCCTCATCCACCATAGCAATGAGCTCTCCGCTTATGTAGGCCCGCTTTTCACACTATACTGATAATAATAATGGACCTTGTAAAAATGGACCATCCGTCCAGATTTTCATGAAACATAAAATGTTTAAAATGAGATAAAAAAGTAAAAGGTAAATGACTGATAAAAGTTATGATTTTATGAATTCCCCCAAATTCATGTGTGTAGGGAAAAACAATTCTGAAGATACAAATGCATGGAATACGAACATTTGTCAATAGGTGGCCCTCGCCCGATCCATGAGTGCATAATAAAATAAAATAAATTTCTTCAACACCATAAGCATTTTTTAAAAAAAAATGCATATTCCAACTTTAAAACCGATTTGACATATAAAAATATGAAAATATGAGACTTCTTAACTTTCTTCATAGCCATTTATAGAGGATTTATTTATTTATTTATTTATTTATTTATTTTTTTTTTTTTGCGTTTTTCTTCATTACAGTCATAGCCATTTATAGAGGATTTATTTATTTATTTATTTTTTTTATTTTATTTTTTTTTTGCGTTTTTCTTCATTACAGTCCATTGCAAACATTCCATATACGTTTCATGAAAATCAAAAAAGGCGCGTCATTGTTTAAATATATTCTCCATAGACAAATGGTAAATACAAACTTTGGCGACTTCATAAGTTTTTTCGGGGTTATTTCTCAAGGGTTTTATTACGTTCATTCTTCATTACAATTCATTTCAAACATTTTACGTAAACCACGAAAATCATAAGTGGTGGTTTCATTATAATATATATATATATATATATAACATTATATAAATTATATATACGTATATATATGATTAATATATATAGTATATATTAAACACAATATTTACTTTGTATATTATACAAACAAAATAAAATAATATATATATATTTAATATATATATATATATATATATATATATATATATATATATATATATATATATATATATAAGGTGTTACGTTGGTAATAAATGTAAGTCCCCTTGTGAGAATAAGTCCTTTCCCGCCATAATTGATTTCTGGCGGCTATTCAAGGCTTTCCATATTCGCCTTTGTTTGCTTCCCTTTGCAATTCGTTGTCAAATTTTCAATTTTGCTTAATTGTTCCTTGTTTATATGATTATTATATATATATTATCTAAATATATCTACTATATAATTATATATACTATATTATATATATATATATATTATTATATATATATATATATAGTATATAGTATATATATGATATATATATATTATATATTATATAATTATTATCTATATATATATAATATAATATACTATACTATATATTAGAGATGTACAGTAATCCGCATAAAATTGACCTCCGATCCGGAACCAAATCTCTGGAAACATCCGCATTCCAGACTTCAACTGACATCCGCGTCCACATCCGCACTTTTTGTCATGAGGATGCGAATGTGATAAAAAAAATATGAGGATGTTATTATCATCACTAATATGTTTGTATGTACATTTACGTATAGAATATATATACTAGTATATTATTAATTTATTTATTATATATTATATATATATATATATAATAATATATCATATACTATATATATATATATAATATAATATATATATTGGCTATTTATAAGTGGTTGAACTCCAAGGAGCGAAAAAATCAATCAATTATGATGTATCGTTATTCTTAATAATTTTAGGGTAATATACATTAAAGTTTTTTGGGTAAACTAACTTAACCTACCCTAACCTATACTAACGCCTGCAGAGAAGAACCTACCAAACTTAAGCCTAAATTAACCTAACCTAATATTAACGGAGTCAACCACTTTATAAATGTCTCTATATATATAGTATATATATATATATATATATATATTACTAATATTAAATACAATCATACTCATCGATATTTAATGGGTCAACACAATCATACCCATCGAAATGTGAAATACATTTATATATAATTTTCTGCAAAATGCTAAGTTTCTCAAAAGCGTTTTTTTTCTTTTTTTAATTTTACTCTCTGTTATTTATTTGTAATAACAAAAGCTGATTCTTGTTTTACAATTTATAAAAGTAATTCAAATATATTGATGTTGTTTGCAGTGTGGCAAGTGAACCAATTATTTAGCCTCAGCTGGTCTCTTTACGATGAGCCTGCGTATGAGACTTCTGAAAGAGACGGAAAAAAAACTTTTATTTTTGAAGCATAATTTAACTCATATAAATTTTGAGTATTAGAATTTATGACTTCAAAGTTAAGAGCATAATTTTTGTAAGCCACTTTCTGAAGG
>JABUQX010041867.1:0-7500 GCA_015478945.1 Trachelipus rathkii
TGGAGAGAGAGAGAGAGAGACGAGAGAGAGGAGAGAGGAGACGATTGAGCGAAGAGAGCGAGAGATGGAGAGAGGGGATAGAGAGAGAGACGGAGAGGGAAGCCGAGAGAAGAGAGAGGAGAGAAAAAGGGGTAAGATTTTGTTGATATATGAAGGAAACTGAGTTCTGAAGGGTACTGAAAACCAACCATGTTTTTTCTCTGCACATTTAAAAAGAGAAATGCGAGAAGAAATGTTACAAGATGGGCGCCTCCTAAACGAAGCTATTTGAAGTTGAGTGAAGCGTCTTTCAAAGTGAGAGAGAGGAGTAATGAAGGGTAGAAGCGTCAGCGATAGAATGGAAAGATGAAGCAACAGATAGAAAGTCATTGATGGAAAATAGAAAGAATTGGGGATAGGACAGAACCATCCATGAGGAACACCATTATTAATAGTTTTAAAGGATAAAAAATGGCAACCTTTGGCAACTGCTGCTACAGAACGACTGGAGAGAGAGAGAGAGAGAGAGAGAGAGAGAGAGAGAGAGAGAGAGAGAGAGAGAAGAGAGAGAGAGAGAGAAGAGAGAGAGAGAAGAGAGAGAGAGAGAGAGAGAGAGAGAGAGAGAGAGAGAGAGAGAGAGAGAGAGAGAGAACAGAAAAAAACGTCTTTAGGAGAAATAACATTGATTGATGTCATTCATAAATACAAAAAATATTCACTGTAAAATATAGAAGAAATCTGAACTTTTGAATTCATTTGGTGAGCAAAACAAGTTATCAATATTCTGCTTCTGACAAAGTTAATTAACGGAACTTACGAAATATTTTTAACCAAAGTTAAAAAGTTAATAAAAATAGCGTTAAAAATAATTAAATTCGTTAAATAACATTAATATCCAAATATCCATCACAATATATATATATATATATATATATATAGATATTATATGATATATATATATATATATTATAATATATATATTATAGGATATAATATATATAATAAATATATATATATTATATATATATATATCTATACAATATATATATATATATATATAACTATATGATATATATAATGATGGATGATAAATCGGAATCGCATCGGAATCGAAAGAATCGGGTGTTTTTCAGGAATCGGAATCGGAATCGGCAAAATTGTACCGCTTCTTTGTACACAATCTGAAAATAATTTTTATTCGATCTATATGATATTTCAAAGACAATGTTGCGAAGTCTGCCATATTGATTTTTAATTTCAGTTTTTCCTTAATTCTATTTAATTAAAGAAAACTGCATTGAGCGGCGCATCTTTACGTAGAGCGGTGAGGCAGACATTATGCAATGTTTCGTTAGTCATGTTATGTAAATATGTTTTGATAATTAAATACCGTGAACTCGTAAGTGAGCAGTGATATATTTGCCTTGTAGATTTGTAATTAATTGGAGTTATGTAATTAATATATTATGAAATTAATATTTTTTATATAAGAATATTATTAAACCAATTTGCCCACACCTTATGAAAGAGTCCAGATTTTAGGCGGATAGGCTATTAACGTTATTGAAAGTTGTTCATTCTCTCAAAATATCACCCTGGCAATTACACACACACAAATGCCTTCTTATCCAATTTCACTTTAGGCATACTTCCTAGGGCCTGCGAAATTTATAATTGAGAAAATAAAAAGTTAAAGAATTAAAATGAACTTTAAAATTTTTTGGGTTAGGTCAGTTTTATTTCTGCCAGACTTTTGTTTCTTTTTGAATTTGAAAACCTTTAATAATTTCCCGAACTGGAATCTGTTTTTAAACTTTACTATTTCATTTTCTGAAGAAAAAAATATATATATATATAGTAGATATATATATATATATATATATATATATATATATATATATATATATATATATATATATATATATATATATATATATATATATATATATATTTATATTCTTTCATTTTTTTTTTTTTTTTAAATATATATAAATATATATTCATAAATTTACTCTTTCAGATTTTTATTATTTTAAAATATATACTAAAATATTAAAAAATTTAAATTAATAACTTAAAAATTAACATTGCTATTACTATAATAAATAATCATGGCAAGCAGTTTCCAATCAACCAGCAAAGAAGGATCTATTCCTTGTAAATCAAAAAGTTTAGCATGGAAATTATTCGACATAGCTAAGGATGATCAATCAAAAACTGTTTTCAAATTATGGAAAATCCAAATATCAAGAGGAACCAATAGAGGTGGCTTTACAACAACAAATATGCTTAAACATTTAAATACTAAGCATCCAAAAGAATTAAAGGAGAAAGAAGAAAAAGGAAAGACAAGGACAGAAAAGGAAAAGATCTCAGTAGTAAGTGGACCACTTCCGCGAGACCACCCTTTTCGCTAGGAAGGAATAGAGATATTTGCTTTCAAACTTGGTATATGGTCATTGTGGGTGATAAACTGATCACAGGTGAGTTTTGGTGACCGTAGGTCACCCCTAAGGGGGTGCTGCCCCCGAGAGCGTAGCCGCTACGCCCTCGTTTATACCCTTTTGGCTTTCCAAACCCGAGATAGAGTTAAGCCTAACGAGAGTTAGGCTCGAGCGTGATGACGTAATCTCGTCTGCGACGAGATTACGTCAGTGCGCGAGCGCTCGCATACACATACACATACACATTATTATTATTATTTATTATTATTATTATTATTATTATTATTATTATTATTACGTCGAAGAAATTGAGATCACGGAGTGATCTCAATTTCGAGCCGACTTCAGCTCAGCCCTCGGGTCCATCTCCGTACCGTACCGCACCGCACCGCGCCGCACCGCATCGCACCGCGCCGTAGCGCACCGATTCCGACTCATCCTCTGGAGTTTTTTATTATTATTATTATTATTATTATTATTATTATTATTATTATTATTATTATTATTATTATTATTATTATTATTATTATTATTATTATTATTATTATTATTATTATTATTATTATGAAATGAATTTTAGGCTCCGGCTCCAGCTCAGTCTATGGCTCCGATATATATTTACATGGGTTAAGATTATCGTATCGGGTTAAAATTTGGAGGCGGGGTTAGATGGTGACATAACCTCGTAGCAGGACGAGGTTACGTTCCCGGGGAGTCCCCCCAGAGCGGGGACCCCACCCCCCTTAAAAAATCGAAGATGTTCGTAATTGGGTCTGAAAATTTGGTGAGAGGATCAGAGTGGGAATGTTCTAGAAATAGTTTATTATGGGAATCTGTGGCAGGTTGGCTCCGGCACCGGTGCGGGAGCCACTGCGGTGCCGATGTTAATAAAACATTCGTATAACAACAATATTGGTGGGGTTTATATAGGTTATCGAGACCGTAGATCTCGAATATGAATGGTTTAAGTCCGTATGGGGTCTGGACCCCCTTTTGAGGAGGGTCTCTGACTGAAAAAAGAGCACAAGAGTTGCAAAACAAAGGACGAAGAGGAAAGAAAGAAGGATGAAGGAAGAATAAAGAAGGAAAGAATGAAAAAGGAGTCTGACTCAGAGGAGTAGGAGTTGACAGCCGCACCGGTGCTGGCTCCGGTGCGGTGCCGAGTTATTAAAATATTTGTGTAATGATACAATATTGGTGTCTTTATATATGTTATAGGGTCTGTAGATTTCGAAAATAATGGTTTCAGAACCATCAAGAAAAAAAATAAATAAAAAATAAAAATAATATAAATAAATTAAATAAAACTTTCTTTTCTTTCTCTACAGCAGGAAAATTGTACGTTTTACATACCCTAAATCAGTAAATCCAAACCACCATCCACCCACCCTCCGGTCCCGGTTGTGATCTATTGATCTATTGATAAAGGTCAAATTTTTTACTAAAATGTTCATGTTTTACATACCCTAAATCAGTAAATCAGTAAATCAAGCCACCCAACCTAACCTCCTGTCCAATCATGATCTATTGATTAAGGTCAAATTTTTTACTAAAATCTTGAGAGGGGGGATCACCCCGAAGGGGTGTAAGCGGGCTTTGGGGCTGAGGCCATGCCCGCTTACACCCCACTTCGGGTGATCCCCCCTCTCAAGGTTCACACCCTTTCAAGGGGCGCATCCCCCCTGGGTTTTTTCTCGGGAGGTGGTGTGTTGCTTTAGATAACTCTTTGTTAATGAAACCTGTTTATTCGTAGTTAGGTACGTTATGTTAAATATTACTATGACAGGGTGAAATTAACACTGATTTGGTAGATAAATGATGAGTTTTGTAAGATATTACTGTGTTACCTGACGATGATGTGTTAGAAACGTGAGCCTAGGTTAAGTTTTTGTTGAGTAATGTCAGGTTTGCCCGAGAATTTTGCTAATGTCTACGTTTATTCATAGTTCAAATGATGTTATACTCGAGACGTGTGCACTTTGATGAAGAGATAGTGTCAAATTTCATAGTTCGGAGATGCTGGATCTTTGATAGATTCGTCAACTTTGTTAAGGAATTTTGTTAGATATTACTGTGTTACCGTTGTTATGTTTATCCAAAATGAAACTCGAAATATGACCTGAATCAATAGGTCGATAGATCATAGACGGGTGGATGGGTAGGGGACTGCAGGAATGGGTGGTTTGATTTACTGATTTACTGCTTTAAAATCAGAAACTATTACGCTTTACTGATATTTTAGTCAAAGAACTTATTTTTATGTTATGTCAGATAAAAAAAAATTTATTTTTATGTTATGTATGGTTAAAACTTTGTTATGTTTTGCAATTATGCGTTTGGGATTATGGATATTAGACGATAGTTTATGTATGAATTTTTGTTTAATATTACGAAAGTTGATGTAAAAAAAATTATGTTACGTAGCAATATATTTGTGTCAGTATGATGCTTTAGACATGGTTATTGCTAAATTTTTGTAAATATGAGATGTTAATGTAAAATTAACATTGATATGTTAGAGATATGCTTGAAAAAGTGTGAATAGGTACGTTTTTTATGAAGTGTTATGTAGTTTACTGTTGTTAAGCGCGGGAGTTTGTTAATGTTAATAGTTTATTCGTGCGTAAGGTGTGTCAGGTTTTGCCATTGTACAATATATTCTTAGTTCTGGTCATGCTATGTTAGCTTTATTAATGTGAAAACACTGTTACGTTAGCACATATTCGTTGATTAGTATATAAAGAACTTATTTTGTACTATGTTTGTTGTTGTTGTTTTGTTTGTTTGTTGACGAGAATATATACCCTTTTGAGTTGATATGGTTCGTTCCTTACGTCGTATTCTTGTTTACTTTCTTCTGATTTGGGTTGAAAGAAAGAATCTCATTACATAAGGGTTGTTTAAGCATACGATTTCCGTCAGTAGGAACATTTTTCGCTGTGCTGGTTCGATGACATCTCCTCGCATCTCTAAACCTGTTTTGTTGATATTTTCACAGGAGCTTCGTTATTCCAACGATGTGGCATTTATATTTAATTCGTCAACCGAATGGATACCGATACATTGCTTGTATTCCATCCAGAGGTTCAAATAATAGACCTTTATTCATTTGTGTTGAAGAGTTCATCAAGATTATCAATATTGCAGCAGGATGGATAGAGGATAAATGTGTGTCATATGGTATATCGACTAGCAGTGAAAAATATCTAACTGGAAAGATAACGGGAGAGGTTCTAATAGAATAGACGTTGTGTTCTCGTCGTGTGACGATTTAAAAACCCTTGATGTACGCAACTACTGGAAAAAAAAACCCATCGATTGTGTGGACCTTCATGCGTACGTGTATAGGTTCCACAGTTCGAACATCTGAAATTATTACAGCATTGCTTAAAAATAAAAAACGAATTAACATCGCATCTGAACGATGTTGAAGACTTGAGGACTTAATATTTATAGCACATGGTGTAATCTATGATATTACACCAAAACATGTGGTTTTCCCCGGATAATGCAGTATACAGGAATGCTTTAAAACTATCAGCTTGGATGAATTTACTTCTCTTTTGTACGAGGAGAATGAGTGCTGCAGAATCAAATATGCTTGAAAAATGGTTTAGTGCTGCTGAAGGCATTTATAGTTACATCCTTTAAAGGCGTGTTGAACTCTTTAGAGAGATATATAGAAACTTACCCAACTTGAATCCTATGTTCTCTGATTAGATGAATTTATATATAATTAAAATAAACTTATGTTTTTTATGTATTTTTATGTTTTTTTTATGTATTTATATAACGCTGTTTTCAATGAAAATATTAATGTTATAAAAAATGAAAACTTGTTTTACTTCCCTCGTAAGTTCGCTTTATGACTAAGTGTTAAATGAAGCTGTTTATTCGGTCTGGTTGTTGTGTTGTTAAGTATGGTTATGTTCATAGTTTTAGCTTTACAGAGGGTAAAACTTTACGTTGGTTGTCTTTACCCATTAGGTATTATGATGGTAGGTACGGCTATGCTAAATTTTTTGTTAAATATTACTTTGTTAATGTAAAATTAACATTGTCATGTTGATATGTTTGATAAAGTTTGAATGGATTATGTTTTGTGAGTCTTGTTAGTTACTTTTTACTGATGATAAGTTTGGACCTTTGTTTATGTTTAGCAGTTTATTCTTGCTAAGATGTGTCA
The DNA here is from genome assembly GCA_015478945.1 of Trachelipus rathkii. Classification (NCBI taxonomy): domain Eukaryota; kingdom Metazoa; phylum Arthropoda; class Malacostraca; order Isopoda; family Trachelipodidae; genus Trachelipus; species Trachelipus rathkii. Next base: position 6,610 of record JABUQX010041867.1, read on the forward strand.
GGTTTGTGTCGTTGTATATTGTATTCTTAGTTCTAGCAATGTTATGTTGGCTTTATAATTGTGAAAACTTTGTTACTTAGCATATATTCGTTGGTCTGTATGATAATTACACTAGGTTATGGTAAAATTTTTGTTAAATATTACCATGTTTAATTAAAATTAACATTGTTATGTTAGAGACATGCTTAATCATGTGTGAATAATTTACGTTTTTGGATGTTATGTTAGCTACTTTATTTGGTGTTAAGTGTGGAAACTTTGTTAATGGTTAACAGTTTATTCGTGTGTTAAGTTGTGTTAGGTTTGTCTTTGTACATTATTTTCGTAGTTCATGTTACACCATGTTAGCTTTATTTGATGTGGAAACCTATTACGTTAGAGTTACTCGTTGATCAAGTATAATAATTAACCAATGTTGGGATAAATTTTTAGTTAAATATTCCCATGTTAATATAAATTAACATTGTTATCTTAGAGATATGCTTGAACAAAAAGTCGATTGAATAGGTTAACCGTCTTGTATTGCTATGTTATTATGTTACTGTTGTTATTAAGTGTGGAACTTTGTTAACGTAAACAGTTTATTCATGTTTAAGGCATGTCAGGTTTTGTCGTTTGTTGTATTATAATTCATAGTGGGCAGATGGTGCTAAGTAAGAATTTATTAATGTTGAAAACTGTTGTTACGGTCAACATATATGATGTGATCTTTGTTATAAAGAACTGATTTTATGTTATGTTTATCCAAAAATGATACTCGAAATATGACTTGAATCAATAGATCAATAGATCAAGGATGAACAGGAGAGTGGAGGGATGGTAGTTTGATTTACTGATTTAGGGTATGTAAAACGTTACAATTTTAGTAAAAATTTGACTTAAATCAATAGA
>JABUQX010041867.1:12500-15000 GCA_015478945.1 Trachelipus rathkii
GGTGAAGAAGAGAGAATGAGTTCCAATTTGGAATTTAAGTAGTCGAAAAATTTATGAGTCTCTTGAGTTAGGAAACAGGAGACAGACATACAGAACAGATGAATTTAATAGTAGATTGACAGGGGAGCTTGAGTCATAAGGTAGAAAATTAGGAAGACTCCAAATCAAAGAGAACAAACATCATCATCGCGAACAAAGGTACAACAACCTCCTTTGTCTGAAAATCGAGTATAAAGACAGGAAGAGGAAACAGATCAAGGTGTGCTGTCAGAATGCTTAATTAAACACCTGAGTTTCGATTAAGAATAAGAGATTAGGTTAGAGGAGGAAGAGGAAATTAGTTGTAAAATGCCTCGAAGGTTTGTTCAAATTATGAAGAAAGAAGACCGTGCATCATAACAGGTTGGCAATTCTGTGTGGACAACAACCTCACTACCGGAGGACGTCAACTTCCATGTGGTGATAGGGGGAGGGGCGGAAAATTGTCTATTTTTGGAGGGCACCTTTTAAATTCTCCGAGGCTCAAGAACTCACTCAAGACCTAATTTCTTTGCAGCCACCAAGGATTTAATTGCACCCGCCACCTTCCTATCATTCACAACTTTCCTACAAAGCTCTGCATCATCCGTTTCCCTTTCTCATCCAAAATATAACCTAAATATTTAAACTCGGATACTTGTTCCAATTGCTTCTCATCCAACATCTTACACCTCGGACACTACTCACCCACCGCTATCAACTTACTCTTATCTACATTAATTTTCAAACCCTTTCTTTTACACCCTCTACATATCCTCTCAAACTTCCTTCAGATTCCACACAAAACCAAATCATCAACGAACTATAAGAAGGGCACCCTCCATTCTCCGTCAGGCTAACACCCTCCCATACCACCCCTGCCTTTAATTTTTGCATCATCCCATCCATATACAAAATTAAATAGCCATGGAGAAACACCATCTATGTTAAATTCCATTAGTAATATTAAATCATTCCCGTTCCACTTCGTTACCGACAAACATATCTTGATTCCATTCAGAGCCTACCACCACCACTATATATCATTTACACCTGCCGCAGAGCTTCCCTAATAATTCTGTCATACGCCTGTTGAAAGTCCATAAAACCTAAATACAATTTATTCTTTTTTTTCTCTCATTTGCTTCAATGTAAAAATTTGATCTTCAAATCCTCTACCACCACATTATAAATATATTAACATGCAGTAGGTGAGATAGATAGGAAAATTATCGGACAAATTGAGGATTTGCTCTTCAAAATTTTCAACGGTTTTTTTTCGAAAGAAAGTCACTTCATATGCCTATGCTGAAATGTAAACAAAGTCGTGATTAGTTTATAACAAATAAATATCTCATCTCCTTTAATGCCATCCTCCTCTTTATGGCCTTTTCGAACAAATAATTAAATAATTTTCATAAAAAATATTAGGCATTTTCTTCCTAAACTTTTTTACCACGATAAATACTAAAATATGTTATAAACTTTTGCTATATACGAAGCTATATTTGTTTAATATTTTGAAAGCATAGCATTGAGTTAAAGTACTATAATTTTAATAATATCTTTAGCTATACAATGTTACCACTTTTTACTACAATGGCCAATCCGTCGATACATTCAAACACCTGAGAAAAAAGGTTGGCAAATTTTATTGAAAAATGAAGACTATTATTCGACAGATTTTTATTGAAAATGAAGACATTTTACCTATCGAGAAATTATTGAGTATAGGTCCAACGTTCATAGCTGGCTTTATAGTAAAGCCAAATTAAGAAGACAGTTCAATGATAAACAAGAAAAAATAAAAGCAAATTAAGTTGCTGTGGATAGCTTTATCATTAGGAAGAATCAAACTCTAAAACGGTACAAATCATTTATTACTCTTAGTTTAAGTCCAGGTATAAACTAAGAACCGTATAAAAAATATAAATTCAATAAATTGCATATAAATATACATACTTTAATCTTAATTCCTTTTTGCATTGTAAAAAATATTTTAATGATTTAGAATAATATACATGAAAAATATAGAAATTAAAACTATTTAAAAGAGTAAACTGGAAACATGTACAAAATAACTGAAAAAAATAAACAATAAATTAAAATAAAATTTTTTTTAAATAATAATTTCCTGCTTCATAACATAAGAAAACAAACCTCTTAATAATAAACGTATCATTTAACATGGCATTCATTAAATATCTAGACAAGCATCTGCTCTAAACCTTCTAACTGACCTACTATCTATCATAAAGTATTGCTCTTAATTATAGTATCTACGTATAAGTCATTACTTAATTCTAAATAAGTAATTTATTCAAATTCGTTTTTTAAAAATATTTAGAGACTGTCGTAACATTCACTGTTCATGTTTTAACTAATCTTTAACTAAAGATTCCATGTTTTTTGTTTTCTGGAAGTTGAAGCTTTATTACTGTGTGGGTTCGGAAGCAATATCAGCACACTGAATGAAACTTTT
>JABUQX010041868.1:0-15000 GCA_015478945.1 Trachelipus rathkii
ATAATTATATCATATTATATAATATATATATATATATATATATATAATATATAATATATATAGTACTATATATATATATATAGTATAATATATAAATATATATATATACTATTATATATATATATACTAGTATAATATATATATATATATACGCTCGACATATTCCTTCCACTAATCCGCAATATTCCAAGTTCAACTCCATCACAGTTTCACCTGTTTCATGTCGTCGAGTATTCTTTCTCACTTACGTCTAAACTTACACTCTGTAAATAAAATAAATTAATATATTATAATAATAATATTAATAATAATAAATAATAATAATAAAATAATAATAATTAATAATATTAATAATAAATAATAATTATAATAAATAAATAATTTATCGACACTTACCCTTTGCACGCATGCTTACTACTATTCCATGACCATATTCATCTTACGACGCATTTTATAGTCCGCCACAGCTTTCTACTATTCCATCCTCTTCGGACTACTTCCACTAGATGGTTCTGATACAGTTCCTCATCTTCCAACTGAAATGTACGTTTTAAGCCACGTTTTTGATTATTTGCAGACATATGAAATTTCATCTTCAACAATTTCTTCTTCTTGGGTTCATGTCTTTATGAAACTCAGAAATGAAATATTATATATATTAAATATATAAATATATATGATATTTTAATATAATATAATAATATAGTATATATATAATATTAATGTATCTGAATACAACACATCCATAAAATTTCTCTAATTTAAATAAATTATTTATATATTAAGAGTTCAAGCATATATTAAACGATTTATTACATTAGAGCTACAAATGTAAGTCACACTCCCAGACGAGAAATCCCTGAAAATCTGCCATAAATATACCTTTGACTTCACAGTTTTTTAATACAAATATTAGCCCTATAGGCTTGTATTTAAGCAATAGGTAACCACCATGTGCAGAATTGCGCTACAAGGTTAACATACTCTTTAAATTTATTAATAAATGAGTTGCCAAAGAGAACATTGTCTTAAATCTAATATATATATATATATATATTAATATATAACAATATTAATAATATATATAATTAATATATTATATATAATATTAAATATATATATATATATATATATTATATATATTTAATATATATATATAATATAATTCCGTAATATTATTATGCACGCTATAGTTATCTTGTAACAATATACGGAATACGTTGAGGAATCATACACTGAAACGCAGTTATAAAAATATTCTTTTATTGAGTAAAATTACATCATTTTAGAATTTCTCATGAACAATAATAAAATCGTTGAGTAATGGGTTATTTACTGAAATACATTAATCGAAATCTCTCAAGAGAGTGCGATTTTAGTATTCCTTCTTTCTAATTGTAAAATATAAACGGCAAAGCCAATAGCGTGACGAGATGATTTTATCGAAAGTTTAAAGTTTTATATAGCTTGATATTATTGTTCTTAGGAATTGCTTTATATAAAGGGTGAATATTAATATTCATTTATATTATTATAGGCAGGCAACAACTAGAATCAACATTATCATCAAGTTGATATAGTACAGCCTCCAATGACCTGTAGCAGGTCCCGCATCTATGTGAGTGTTTAATAAATTAACCCTTCGTTATTCTTATATTATTAATATCTTCACCATACATAAATACATTATTGCTATACATATGCTTAACTCTCTTTATAACTCGACTGCTCAGTAATACGCCATATATAAGGTTCGACTGTTTCACAGTATACGAGTATTTAAAAGAACGTTTCTCTGTTTATAGATCAAGAGACTTTGTATCCTCAAATACGTCAAATAGTAATAGATCATGAAAGCTCAAAGTAAAAATTTAAATTTCAACCCTTAATGATTCCAATCGTTACAGCCTTAAATGAAGATAAGCACGAAGAAAGTTCGCTGTTAATCATAGCATATAAATTAAATTCACAACGTAATTTGTTAGTGAGTAATTCCCTTCCTGTATATCTATCGAGATAGCACTCACGTATAATGTGTCTATTCTAAGTCTTATAGTAAGTCTAGTATGCATCAGACGACTCATAGGATAGTGTGCTTATAAACGTTTCGATAATCCCACCGTATTAGATGCTACCATCACTTGGATGGAAGACTGATCCTTTAAATTGAAAGTGCGAATTTAAGCTGGCTTTATACTTGCCTGTTACAGCTGTCTGCAAGGCATACCACTACAACTTTCACGGTAAGTAGCGTTAACAATGTGAAATTATTTAATATTTATAAACCAGGTGTAAAGTTTAAAAAATCTTTCTCCACTCGTATCATGGTACTGCGTGAGGAAAAGAAAGTGATTTCTCAATTCAAATGTTCTGTAGCTGTGAGTTCACTTTGCGTACAAATATAGGTCTCAACAATTGAAAAAATTGGGATCGGTGATTACTCGTACACCGCTTTTAGTGCCTTACTTCAATGAAACTTGTGCAGCCCTAGTCAATTCAACTTAAGTTCCACACCTGGGAGTAGAAGTCGCCTGATTAAGAGATCCCCATTAGTCGACCGTAAATTCGTAGTGTTACGTGGAGATTTCCGCTGCCGTCAATATGGCTATCTACATCGTAAGCGTAGAACCAGGATTGCAGGTGATTCTTTCGCATCTTCACAAGTTTAAAAGATGTGATGTAGCATGTAGGGTATAAGCTGATAGCTAATTAACAGGTGTTCATTAAGACAGATTTCCAAGCTGGCTGAAAGCTATACCAAGAAGTTACTCTCAGTAAACGACTGATCATCGATTGTAGTAGTCGCTTCCGTCTTCTGATAATAAAGTTCACTTTCAAGTATAAAATGGTGTCACAGGGAATCGATGTAAAAGTCCCCGAACCAGTTACTTAAACTCTAAAGGGCATACTGTTTGTAATCGAGGAGTGGGATGATAGATACGTAATTGCTTATAAGCAGACTAACTTGACGTGGCGGAACATTAAAAAATTAAATTCTATTTACAAAACAGCCATGAGACGCACCTGGTTAAAAATGCATCCTTCGGTTCAAAAAGCTTCCTAAGAATGAAAGAATAAATTCACACGCTCTTAATTACTTCCCTAGATAAGTTATATATATATTCTATGAGCCTCAGTTTCATTGTAACTTTAGCGAGTAAGAAGTGTTTCGAATCTTTCGTGCAAAGAAACCTCTATTTTACTGTGTCATCAATGCTCAGAGCTAAACCGTTCATCTCTATACAGACATTGTACATGGAGGAAATCTTCCAGCCTGTGGAGTTTCAATTGTTAAAAGTAAACCCGAAGTAGTGAATTTACAGTGGTACTAGTTCCCGGACAACTATAGTAACCAAAGGATTTGAACACAGAAGAAACTTAATGTATGTTACAGCCGAAACATTCATTTCACAGGCAGTAATCATCGGTTAGTTAATCGGAACAAAAGTATTATCACCAGAGTGTAAGAGGAAACCTAACAACTCACTACGAGTGTTCAAAGAAAACATAACATAATCAGAATGGAGTAGAGATATGAGAGGTATAACTCGTGTACCATTAAACCACCTTACGTTTCTTTTACAGGAACAACAAGTGAAATAGATGACCGAGAAATTTGCCAAGAGGGTTATTTACAGAGTGTAAGGGCAGAAATGTTGAGTAATCACGTAAATACGGCTCATTATATGTTATACCAAGAATACTACACATTTAAGAAAAGTTGCGGGTAACATCTAAGATATTATTGAATATCTAATTATCAATAGATATGTATAAATTTATTTCAATGTTTAAAAAACAATGGTGTGATTCTATTTACACAGATGGACCCGAAAATAAACATACTATGATTTCTATACGTGATCTTTTCACATATATATTAGGAGATGGCGTGCATGTACTAAGAGAATACCTAGTGGAAAACGATCTGAGCGAGTGGCATATTAAGCCCTCGAAAGAGTAAGTTTGAAATAAGCGTAGAACGATCCTTTAGGGAAACGTATAAATATATTTAAAAGGAAATCTATGCATACTACATCCTTACTGAACTAACAGATGTCATTCATGGAGGACGTGTATAAATTCATGTTCCGTACCCTGCAACTTGTCTTATAGCCGGTCCAACGGGGTGTGGAAAAACATTTGCAATACTAAAATTATTAAGTGAATTAGAGATATTTGAAGAACGACCTGTGAAAATAATATGGTGCTATAACGTATTTCAGTCAAAGTTTAACGAATATAAAAACCTTATTCATTTCCATGAAGGCATCTATGACGTAAAATCGTTAGAGAACATAAAAGGACATAAGGTAATAATACTGGACGACCTCATGCACAAGGTGAATATTGAGGTAGCCGAAACATTTACAGTTTATTCTCATCATCTAAATATCTCGGTGTTCTTCATAACCCAGAACATTTTTCACCAAAGCAAGCATATGCGTAGTATCTCATTGAATACACAGTATTTGATTCTTTTCGGGCAGAGACGCGACATGAGTCAGATCAACGTGCTAGCAAGTCAAATGTTCCCCCTTCAAAGGAAAGAGTTCTTGTATAAAAGAGCTTTACTCAATCCCCCACGGTATTGATGTGCGAACTTCACCCTAACACATACAGAGTGCTGCTCCGCACCAACATTCTCCTCCGAAATCGAAACTGTTTATATTCCTGGATAATGCGTATAAAGAAATATCGTTGATGAAAAAATATAAGAAACTTAGTAAAAAAAAAAGAGGAAGAACTAAAAAACACTGCATTTGTAAACTGTATCTGCAAGATCTGCTTAAATATGATTAAAAAATGTCATACCCTGAAAACTGGTCAGAAGAGAAAGTTACGTCGTCACAGCAACAATTCGTAAACTAGTCCGTAAAGTTAAGACGAATAAGAATTTAAAGCATAAAAAGAAACTGTTACAACAGGGAGGTGGGGTTTTCCTTCCATTACTCTTCTCCGTAGTTGGCCCTTTGTTGTCTAAACTGTTAGCAGGGAATCACGCATAAGAGAAGGCTGTAGTAATCCCCTTCGAACAATATACAAAGCTACAGGATAATTCTCTGGTTATTCCTCATCCGCTACCCGAAACACTTCTTGATCCCCGCATTGAACAGATACGTATTTTTGAAAAGGAATTATCAGATATATTAACTTCAAAAGTTAATGTAGACGAGAAAAGGTTGAAATATTAAATTTATTACAAAAATTATAGAAAGACACAATCTACACCTGTTATATTTAGCATACAAACTTATACTACTTATCTTATTAAATTTTAAAATATTATTCTACAAGGTGTATTCCAATACCACTTACTTACTAAAATATACAAGTTACCATACACAGTATCCCACTACCAATTCCACCACCAGGTATTACAATATACCACGTACCATACCTACAACACTACAACATATGAAATTTATAAAAAATATAATAAACGATAAATTCAATAAGGAATAAAATTTATTAAATATACGAAATGTCAGTCATGAAATCAGATCATCGGTTTCCGAAACCTGTAGGTCTAATGAACGACTTTACAAGGGGAATATTTAACGTCGTAAGAGCAAAACAATAAGTAGTCCCCAAGTAATAAGAAAAAAGCGAAATGAATTAGCGCGAAAAACTTGTGTTAAGAATTTAATATACATTACGCATTCCATAGCACCTACAGAAACACACACCTGCCCACAAGGACCCATTATACAAGAAGGACATACACAGATCCATTCTTGTATAACAAGAACGACTTACCTCAATTACCTAAAGTGTAACTCCGCCTCTTATGTTTCACCATCATAACTCTTAAGCCTAATCAGATGATTGGTTGAGGGAACGTAAGTCCGCAAACGGGGCGGAGCTAGATAAGCTCCGCCCACCTCTTATTCATGTATATAAACCCCACGCGTACTCTAGCGACCGATATATTGTATTCCTACCCTTCAATGGTTATAGTTGTGTTACGATCCGAAATACGTGTCTAGTAGAAATATCACGGTTTTATGAGCTATCATTTGCGTCTTGTCTGGTGCATCAGCATTGCGCTGTTATCTTACGTTTAGAAGAAGCCTTCTGGGATCGTCTTAATACCTGCTTAGCCCCCTACCTGTTATAATAAGCCGGCTATTCATCCGTCAATCTCCAGCATCATCATGAAGCTGTGCGATTGGGTAGCCAAAGATTACATGAACCTCAGCTTGTTAAATGAATGGCGTATCGTATCACAGGTGCACCTGACGATCACAACGTTTAACCTGGTTTTTTCCTTACATAAAAAGTTCCAAGGTAACATATAGGCTGCTGCTTCGCCGTAATGCTCATCTGTTTTCTCACCAAAAGTCCGCACCTGTACCAATAATGGAAAAATCCATCGAACTGTTCCTAAAGATGAACGAAGAATTCCTACATAGATTAGAAGATACGAACACCTTGGAAGACCTCATAAACACAGCGTAACATTGGTTTACAGTTATCGATAGTGATAGTTCTTAGTTAAACTCTAACAAACGTTGCTAAGATGATGATCGGGTAAGACCTAGTCGTTTTACTCAGTATGGAACAAGAAATAGATTTGAAAAGAGTAAAAATATACTCTGAAATTTCCTACTGCAAGAAATACTCCTTCATTACGGAAGGTAAGGTAGATTAGATTCTACGTTGAACGACCAACAAATTCTCGATGCATTAAAGTTATATATTATTAACGTAAAATTTTATCTACCTCGTGAATATTATCGTAGCATTGTAAATAATGTTTATATTGTAAGGTGAAACAATAACCAATTATTTTGGGGATTGTGCCTAAATATATATAAAATATTACAATATATTAATAATATTATATAATATATAAATATTATATATATATATATATACTATATATATATTATTTATATATATATATATATAAGTATAATATATATATAATAATATATATATATAATAATATATATATTTTATACACGTCTCTATATTTATCATTATTTATTTTATTTATTATTTAATTTATTTATTTTTATTTAATTCTATTTTTTTTAATTTAATTTATTATTATATTATTTTTATTTTTGTGGATTTTACTTCATTATTTAATCCTTTATTTAATTTTTGATTGCTTTATTCATTTATCCTTAATCTTTATTATTTTATATATTCTTTTTATTTTATACACTATTATTTTATTATATATTTTTATATTTTATTATTTTTATTTTTATTATAAATTATATCATATATATATATATATATTCCTATATTTTTATATATACTATTAAAAGTAATAATATATTTTTAAAATAATTATGGAAATATGTATGTATATATTCACCAATTTATATATGCATATATATATATATATATATATAATATATATATCTATGGCGTTTATATTGATCAGTACTAGCATGCGGCGAAGGAGATAGTGATAAACATTACTCAACCTGAGGAGCCAAAATAGTTTGGTTTCACTAGTTCGCATTAAATACCTGATATTTGATGAAAAAAAGAGCTAAAAATTATCCTAGAGGGAAGAGGCATTTTAACTCTACATAAGCTTGTAAGAAAAAAATTCCTACCCGGGAAACCATACCCCCCAGTCCGGATAGTGTGTGCAATTAGTTTAACGGAATGATTAAATATATTCTGTATAATGACGTTTTCAATACTTTTTACTATTGACGTATACTCTAGATACCTGTGGCTAAAACCCTTAAAAGATAAAAGATCCGCTACAGTTGCAGTTGCAGTACTTGAAATTATAAAGGACGAACGGAGAACACCTAAATCATTTTGGACAGGAATGGAGTTCAAGGGCCGCGAGTTTCAGGAGCTGCTCTGGGAGTATGAAAGCTCTAACATACAATTTCCGTAACAAAGCTCCATATTTGAAAAGATACAGCGAACATTAAAGAACGCATGCTAGGTATTTAACTAAATGAATACTTTTAAATATATTATATACTGGCGATCTGGCTTATTCATAACAGTCTTACCAAGAACTATAAGTTCAACTCCTTTTAAACTTGTATAATAAAAATACATGCAAGTGTCGAGAAAGAAACAAAATAAAAATAATTTCAGAATAAAGTGAACGATTAGTACGAGTATCACGACCGAAGAAAGTATTCAGAAAAGATATGAAGCTGGCTGGACTACTGAAGTTTTTTAAAGTCACCCAATATCGAAAAAACACTCGCCGTGATAGTTAAAGTTATATACTGAGATTTAATGGTTGAAAAAAAGAAAAGGAGGTTCTATAAACAAGAATACAAAAAGTAAGGTTCAACCCTGTTACATTCACGAATATAAAATTGAAAAATATATACAAAAGTAAAAGAAAAAATAACGTTTCCAAGAAAGGAGGATTACCCTGCTAAGTTTAATACCTATATAAAAGCAAGTGAAGTAAAGAATCATTAATCAGTTGTATTGTAATCATGGAGAGTGAAGATCACTTTTATTTAACTCTACCATCTTCACAGTCATGATTACATCCTAAATAAACCGCTGATTTTACTTCTGAGCTAATAACCATGTTTACCTGAACGATCAGCTTATAGGGATTATGTGAAATGATATTAAAAACGGACATAGAAAATTTACCACCGGATCTATTCTGGATGACGGTGTACAGAAGTGTAGATTGTGTTGAAACTATATTACAAGCGGAAGGAATTCGTTATCTGAAAAGGACTACAATGGCCAAAAAGCTGAATACGGATACATTTGCTACAAAAGATCATTAAGAATTTGCTCTCGAAGAGCTATTTTAATCCAGTACCTGCTATTTTCAGTCATTAAAAAGATCTCTTTTCATGAGTATATGACAAGATCTGTATATCAAACTGACATTCGCAGACCAAGTAAGAAAAGTAATAGATCTTGGAGTCGAAATGAGTGTAAACCTGCGAATCGTAACCATGTTTTTCTCGAAACAATCAACCATGGCAGCGAAAACATATTCGTAAGCGTATGCGAACTGGATATACTTCATACATCCCTCACTAGCTGAATGAGGTAATACTTTCTGTGAGAATAAACCCATGACTTGACATGAACAAAAGACTGATGCAGAACCGAGTAGCTGATTATACATTACACGCCCCATTCCCCGAAAAAATTCAGCCGCGCTGGCTTAGTACATCTACACGATCTTGGTTTCAAATCAGTATGTAGGTAACGTTACAGCCCCTTTGTACCGTTGTCCACCTTTACTGAATAAGGTGATCACCTTTGCCGAATGTTACCTTCCTCTAAGTAAAGGCCCAAATTTGCTCTATAAGATAACATTAAAGACGTTAAGGGAAATGGCAATCCGTTTACACCGGAAGTCTAATTTGTAAATGCAGTAAGCGGAAAAAAGTATTACTAGACTTTATACGGGAAGACACTAGGTCAAACTAAGGTAGGTTACGCCTATTTAAAGCAGTGTATAGTTTGGGTTTCCACTCATTCAAAACTATATCTTCCATATACTGAAAGTTTAGTTAAAAAGAGAAAACCCTCTAGTTGAAATGAGGGTGAGAGTATTTGGCTCTTAAAATCCAACGAGCATGATGTTTCCGGATCTTTGCCCGCTCTTAAGACAGGCTTGCCATGCCCTTTGAAACGCAGCGGAAAACCGTATATAGGCAAAAAAGCATAAAGGGGTATAGGAACTTGCATGATATCGCTACGAGGATGTAAAGCTATCCTAAAACGTAGACTTGCAGAGCCTCGACGCATGTTAAATGACGTTAAGGCAAAAATTAGGAAAAAAGATAATTAGGAGAAATAGGAAAAGACGAAGTATACTTTCAGTTTTATGATTTACTTTCCTGAGAAACTCAGTCACGAACAATAACAAAGAAAAAGAAACGAAAAAGCGGAAACGGAAGAACGCTTTGGGCTTGATACGAAAGAAACGAATAAGAAGCGTAAGATACGTAAAAAACGCAGAGAAAGAAAGACACCAGAAGCCGCAAAAATCAAAGGATATTTTTCCATGTAAATAATAAACTTAAAAATTAAATAAAATTAAATAAAATAATTTAATTACAAGAACCTTAACGTTTCCGTTACAATCATTTCTCGTCACAGATATGTGACTCTATACCGTGTACTTTTTACAATCTTAACGTTTAAAAAGCGTCCTCTGAAGATCTCTTAATGTATTCAGCAAGCTAGAAAATCCCTACTCAATATTTATTATTGTTCCATGAAATTCTAAAAAGATTAATTTTACTCATAAAGAATATTTTTAATTAATGGCGTTTCAGTGTATGATCCTCACGTATTCCATTTATTTTAAAAAGAAAACTATAGCGTATAATAATATTTACCGGAAAATATATATAATATATATAATAATAATAAATATATATATATAATATATATATATATATATATATATATTATTATAAATAAATATATATATATATATATATATATTTAACATATATATAATATCTTATTAAAATAAAGATATATTCAATTTAGAAATTCTATGAATTAATTACATTTCAAATTAAAAAATAAAAATAAATAAAAATAAATCATATAAAATAAAAAATAAATAAAATAAAAAAAATAAATAAAATAAATAAAACCAATTTAAACCACTCATGGCGCTGGTAAATGCATTTCAATGAATTTGTAATATATATATCTATATATAAGCCGCTTATATATATATAAAGTAATAAAATATAATAAATTAAATATATAAATATAATATATTAATAAATAATTTGATATATATAATAGATAACAATATATATAAATAAAATAAAATTAAATACCTAGAAATGTATAGGCACAATTATATATGTTCTTGCTAAGTAGATATATACAAGACTTAGCTACCCAATATAAAGGTGAGTAGAGGGCAATATAAGTGATTTAAGTATTAGAATTTAAACTCATGATTGTCTGACGCTAATACCTGAAGTTGGATCTCTATGAATGGCCCGGACGTATGCTAAGAGCAACTCCGTAAAGAACTTGATAGAAACAAACCGCCAGAATAAAGCGCAAAAGATACGTTATGACACCAAACACCTTTAATGATACGTGCGGAGTAAATCTATACTCCGTTAAAAATAAAACAATACCTACAACATAGCTTATCTCAAAAAAGTGATTGAGGTTCGTTTATGTAAATTATAGTATTTTTTTGCTATACATGCCGCCCTGTAGTTGAGTGAGTTGGTCTGTATTCCTAGTACTACTTGAGGATATATCTTAATCTTCACTATCTTCGGTATATATGATAATAGAAATAAAAGAATAAACTATAATATCATGAGAAAAGACATAATGGAAGAAAAAGCTGACTAAGAGAGAGAACAAACAGCAATATACAAATATTATAAAATAAAAAATATAATAAAATGAATGAAATAGAAATTAAAATATAATATCAAATATTAAATAAAATAAATAAATTAAAATCTTTTAATAACACTGCGAAAATAAATTCTTATTATTTAATATACCTTACTATTACTATTTTACAAATATATTATATATATATAATATAATATATATATAATATATATATATATATAGATTATATATATATATAATATAATATATATAGAAATGAGATCAGTATTAATAAAACGAGATATAAATAAAATATAACAAAAAAACTATATAGAATAATATTTATATAGTGAAACGAGAATTAGAACAGGGTAAACCTATTTATTACTATTCTACATATGAATCATATTCTGCAGGAAGGATTCCTACAGAATATGAAGCTCATGTAGGCTTGTAAAAATAATTCGCATTATGCGATGAAACTTAAGCCGCTTTGATAAAATACACCGTTAAAATGAGTAACCAAATTCTTTGTATTATATAAATAAAATATATGATATAATATAATATAATAAAATACAATAATATAATATCTGTATAGATAAATCTGGCGGATTTTCAATTACAATCAACTTCATTATCAAGTTTAAACGTGGGTTATAATAGACGCCCCAATAAACATCAAAAAATACTTCTAGTCAGAAAGTTGAAGATAAGTATGATGCTCAATGAATACTGTTGAAAAATCAGTCGTACCTGAAATAAAAATATACCAAAGCTTTCTTTATAAAATATTGTGAATAAAAATATAATAATTTGACATATCTCAGTATAATAATCTCACATAACTCTCATAAACTATACAGTTTTAGATAAATAATATATAAATAATCAAACTGTAAAATAATAGTATTCTTTATAATTTTATATTTAGTTTATATTGTATTTAAGAGAAACTAATTCAATATTAAAATTGTTAAGTATATATAATGGTAAAGGTACTTTGAGAGCTGAATATATAAAAATAATTCGAATACTTAATAATAGATATGCATTTTGAATTGAACATGTCATTAATAGTGAGACGTTCATATCTAACATATAATAATAAAAGATTATGATAAAAGATCTATCTACATATAATATATATATATAAAATTATTAATTGTGATTATTATATTTTATATGCTATATTATAATTAGTTCTATACTTTAATATTTATATTTATTACCAGCTTTATCTATTGAAAAACTGTGAATATCTATGCATGGATATTATAATTAATAAACATACCTGATACAAATTTTACTACTTATTATTATTACTTACTTAAAAATCACTTATAATATTAAATAAATTCCTATACCTATTATATATATGCTATTAGTAATATCATTTTTACACGTAATCATTCTAAATTTAAAATGAAGCATCTATAACTAATAATCACTTATATATTTTATCAAATTAACAAAATTTATAATATTTACTACCATTAGTTCTAAGTAATACTGAGAGAAAAGCATTAAATTTATAATCAAAAAGGAGACTTTTTGGACACTTTTCAGATGTTACGATGGTGATCGATTTTAATTCATTTCGTTTACATAATAGTATGTTTCGCCTTTATATTTATATCCTATTTAGTTGTATGATCGGTCTTTATAAATTAGATTATTTTTATATTAAATTTTATTATAGTGTTTTCAAATATTTATTATCTTTATTAGGTATAATCTACTTAATTTTATACAAAAGGCTATATAAATATTACGTCATATATTATGCAACATATATGCTAATATGATTATATGCAATGAGCAACTTTATATAAATAGCTGTAATATACTCAATCAGCTCAAGTAATATAAATTCTCATCTATCTTCATTACTTATTATATATATATAATAATATTTATATATATATATACTAGTTACGAAGTGTGCAATGGCTACTAGAGGATGCTGAGTTTGTAATTCATATATCTTATCTCATGGCTGCTCTCTATACTTATCGTATCTCTTATTTATACTCTATAATCGTCTTCATACTCTCTCATATATCTATTCCTCTCTATATCTATATCCTATTACTCTTCACTCATCTTCTCTCTCTATAATCTCATCCTCTTAAATCTTATATTCTCTTTTCTTATCTCATATATCTCTATACTCTTATCTATCACTTACTATACTAATATATATATATTCTATCTCTCCTATATCTATCTTTATATATACTAGTTATATATATATCACTTACTCATATACTACTCAAATATATATCTACTAAAAATATAAGCATAAGTTATTAATGAAGAGCTCTTTAATAAAATAAGTGAAATTATTATTAAAATATTCACATATATATTATATAACTATATATATATATAGTATATATATAATTATATATATATATAAATATAATATATATATATATTATAATTAATATATTAAATTATAATTAATTAATTAATCATATATATATATTATATATATATATATTTTATATATATATATATATATTATACTATATGTATATATAATATATAATATTACTATAATATACTATATATATTATATATTATATAAATATAATTATAATATATAATTTTAAATATATATAAATTAATATATAATATATATATATATATATATAATATATATAATATATATAATACATATATAATATATAATAATATATATAATATATATATTATATAATATAAGTTATAGTAGAGGGAGTGTGGATGGAAAGAGAAGGTATATAACGAAAGGAAGTAGGTATTAAATAATTAAGATGAGAGTTTAAGTGAGGGCAAGACAATAAGGATAAGTATGTAAGTAGGTCGTTAGATAAATAACTGGATTGGAATGTGAACAAGTTTAGACTACTTGAATCATAAAATTATCTTAGTGGAGCAAAATGAAGGATAGGCCAATTTGATTAGTAAGTGACAAAGGAAGTATGTGAGATGTGCTAAAGAGGAAGTAAATAAGAATTAGTATATTAACTCATAGTGAATGGTGGAAATTGAAGCGGTGGATGAAGCGGTTAATAAGGTAAATAAAAAGAAGCGTGGTAATGAATGTTACGAAAAAGCAAATATGATTGAAGATCATCAAAAGAAAGAATTGCATTGGAATATAATAATGAGGAAAAAAAGTAAATACTCACTAAAAGGTGATATACTGTAGGAGAAAAACAAGAGGTAAATGAACAGTTTGGAAAGAGGATGAGACCGGGGACTTACCAAAGGGAAAGGAATCTCTTCTGGTAAGGTAGAGGGCGAGACGAAAAGGTTAGAGGCCAATGAGAGAATTATGCAACGCGAGAAAATTCTCTTCAAAATGCAGAGTGTTGAGATGGTGAGGGATGGTGGATATTATTGCTCATGATGAGTACCTATAATGTTTGATGTATCACGAGAGAAGGGACAAAGACACAACTCGAGCATTCAAGAATACTGGCACAATTAATTAACAGTACATGAAGACGGTGATAGTGAATTGTGTGTGGGTTTTACTGGTGCAAGAAGGAATAGGTATTTGTGGGGAATGAGGTTATTAAGTAAGGCGAGGTATTGAGTTGCAGATCAAGCTATAGGGTAGGTAGTTGGGAAGAGATGAAAAAGATATTGAGATACAATACGATATGTGAGAGAGAGAGAGTGGATTGAAAGTTACCG
>JABUQX010041868.1:20000-38595 GCA_015478945.1 Trachelipus rathkii
TCTAAATAATAGTAAAGTAATATGAGGCCTATCGGTTTGATGACCTCATAACGCGAATACTATACTATATATATATGCGATATAATATATACTCATATATTATATATAATATTATATATATAATTTACGAGCCTATATATATATAATATATATAGAGTATATATATAGTATCTCAGGAGAATCATCAGATACTAGGCGAGAGCTACTACCGATATATATATATAATATATATAATATATTATAATTCACCTGCACTTATAAGACAGAGAATCTACAGATAAAATCACTATAGATACATAAAATACTATTATCGCTAGGTTATTATATATATAGGGTGTAATATACGGACTCTATATAACTAATTAAAGTTTATTTGATAATTAATCCTAGTGGGTAAGAGGTTAATATACTAATAAATATATAATATATATATATATATTTATATATAATATTAATTAAAAATAACAATAAAAAAGGTAATAATATAAAAAATATATTTTATCCAAACGCATAAATAATATTTTACTTGCACTGCTTAGGTTTAAGTTTGGTTTTATCAGTATATAGTAGTAAATTTTTTTATTCAACTGTCAGAATATTTAATATATATAATATCTGGATATTGATTTTCAATATTAATCGATAGACTTCTACCTCCATATCAAATATATTAAATTTAATTTTTGCTTCGTTCAAAATTTTTTTTATTATGTTTATTATTATAATAAAAATAGTAATATTATATATTTCGGTAGTGAGCATTTTTATGTATTTTAGGCGAGTATATTCTCATTAATTTATATTTGGTTATTTGGTGTACTTTTTACTTGGTCCTTCTGCGGAGATCATTTGTCCTAATTTCAATAAATATTAAAGGGTGGCTGGCTTAAAGGTATCGTGCACGTTTTTGAGCTTCTGTTAAATGATAATTATAAGTACATGCTTAGGTTTTATTGCGTATTATTTTTATTATTGGAGTTTATTTTATGAGCTTTTGTCGATTTTTTTTAATAAATATTCATAATATTATATAAAAATAAAGTTACTCTTTATCTGAGGAGAGATGATTCATCACTCTTAGTACGTCATACTAATCGATATCTGAGTTATTTGGTAAGGACAGTGTCAGTTAAAAATTTGTGCAGCTGATAACGAGGACATTTAGACACTCTTACTCCCCAGAGATATGAGTATATAAGTTAACGACGCTCAAGAAGAGGTATATATATCAATAATCTGATACACTTCATCTGAGGGTGGAGGAATTTAGAGAAGCTGTGATTAAAAAGGAAAATCACGTCTATTCACATTCGAAATTATATATTCATTCACAATCTCAGATTTCCTGCCCACGGTCTGACCAAATATCACAGTAGAAGATTATTATATTCATCAATCGTTATCCCTTCAAAACCTGTGGTACGGGAACATAACTCATAATATTAGGAGGAGAGGTGAGCACCTATAACTTTTATGACGCTTATTGATATCGCAATGAATGATCAATTCCACAAAAGTCTTATTCCATTTCTCTTCCAGTTATGTACCTACGTTTACTCTTTCTCTCAATTTTGTATGGATACGAGGTAATATTAATTGGAGAGTTCGTCTGGAGTACCATTTTAGAATAACTCTAGTCTATGATAAAATTAGATATTCCGTCTCGCATGCGGTTATGATCTCCACTATCGTGAAAATGCATTATCGTTACTTTTTTTTCTTCTAACATGCTTCTTCTCCGAGTCTTGTCGCCTCCCTCAGCTTCAAGGCCTCTCTTTTGCAACGGGAATATCACGTCAAGAGAATACTGTGCCAGAGAACCATATATCCATTCAAAAATATATTCATATTAGCATCTAATATCAAGAATAAAAATTCCTAGCCAAATAACAAGATTGTTCCACAGCAAGATTCAGCCAGGCGTGAGGGGACCTGGCCCATTCCTTTCGCTCGTTCTTATTCTGTCCTTCTTTAAGCTCAAAACAATGGTTTACTGGAGGCCAGATATTATAGTAGTATTTCTCTATAGCGCTTTGCGGAAAATTCGTCAGTATTTAAAAGTCATTGTTTATTCAGTAATCTATTGGATTGCGCCTCAATAATGAGATTGAATGTTGAGTCATATTTAAACCTAATGATCGATCCAATATTTTTTTAATGTGATAGTATATTACGGAATATAATTAAAGTATGACCCTTTACAACGATGTAATCATTATATAATAATCATGATTCTCTGTTTCATAAAATCGATTCTGCGACTATTTTAGAAGAGAATAATCCTGAACATATTCGTATATTCCTGTCTGAATGAGAGACATATACAAGTCATAAGAGCTCAAGGATTTCGACTCTGAAATCTTGATAGACGCCTTTGCGGCGCATGTAGCCTACATCGCAGTTCCAATATAATTGTCGGACAAACTTCAACCAACTCGGCACTCTTCGTGAGCCTTAATTAATCTCACACACGGATGAGATATTCCTCTTATTCCAAATTTTAGATATATATTATCTGTGAGAGATTTCGACTGGTATAATATAATAAATTGTGTCATACATATTCTTTATTTGAGATGTAAGAGGAGAGTACGGGAGGAGATTAATTAATAAACTACCTAAATCAGGGATCTCGAGCACGCGTAAATCGTGTTTTCCTTTTATTGAGAGCACATTATAATCCGGACTAAGCAGACAAGCAGCTGTTTCAAGTAGCAAATATACCTCTTATAAGAAATCATGGGTCCTAATCTTCGTTCCATCTCTCCAATCCACGACAGGACTGAACACCGATACGAGTAGTCAAAGAGGGATCGGATTTAACTAAATATCGTTATTACTCATCATTAATGTTAATTTTCGAGATGTGAAATTTGTCAAACAGGAGAGAGATACGCATGACTTCATTGTGATAGTATTATTCATTCTTCCATCCATGAAGCGTTCAATATAGTGATAAGTAAATATGATTTGTAGTATAGGAAGCTGACACTAATGTGTGCTTCTCTTTACTGCTCACACTAAGTATGAAGCTATCCTTCGTTCTACATTACAGATGTCCCTTACCAAAGAGGTGAGGTAACAGACGTGGAGAGAGCGAAGCTGTAATTGCGAGCACAAAATGTGGACATAAGAAATTCACTCATACCATAACCGGCACCTCTACGCTTTCGAAAATAGTAAAAACCGTGTCACGGTGGCTGTTTTCCTGAGTAATGTTAGTGCGATATATCTCGCCTCAACGGTCTTTATCTGCTCTTTACCCCCCCGTAATCATCCAGTTTCGCGATTCGATAGCGTAGAAAATGGTCAAGCTGTCTGTTCTCACTTCTATATTCATCATTCTTGTATAACGTCTTACACACTAACGAGTCTCGGCTGCAAAGCGTCATCTACTCATCAAAGAATTCAATGAGATATGTTTTTGTCACTCACTCACATCCCACTAAATCGGAGAGGAAGGCGTCAATGTAAAGAGTGAGTGGGCTCTGACGTTACTCGGTCGTGCTTGTTCCGGATTGTGTGAGTCGTGTAGGTTCACGTTGCAGCGTAAGTTTTCGCTAGTAGTGAGCATTCTGTTATAATAAATTGAGAGAAATGAAAATAAGCTTTCACTAAAGTCTATGCTAATAGATCTCAATTAACAGTTTCTCGAGAGAGAGGAAATTGAAGATCCTTGACAGTCATGGTAATATCTTATAGAGATGTAGGCATTATGTAATTCCGATTGAAATATTCTTAGCCTATTCCCATCATGTACAGAGGTATAATTGAGATATTTCTGATAATTGGATATCGGCTTTATTTGCTATAAATAGGCTCATGACGGAGGCTCATGATATAATTTTATTCATTATATATATATCTCTCTAATTATTACTAAAATATGGTAACTTCAATATTAGTTGTTGTTTAAACCCAAAGTATCTAAAAATAAATTAATAACGTTGTAAAGAAGGAGATTTCAAATATATTCATTCTCATAGGGTCTGCTGGGTCAATCGATGCTCTTACTATTATATTAAAGCAATCTTTAAACGGTATATAAAATGCATTCTGGAGTAACGTTGTACCCTATGTAAACTTGATTACCATATGTAGGCATCACGTGCTTTCGAGAGGCACTGTAACATCTTTTGTCACTTTGCCATAAATGAATAAAAATATATTTTGGAAGAATTTTAATTCTTCGCAGAAAGCTGTCAAAAAATCATGACACGAATTCAAGAGCCCCCCATATAATTATATATACCTTCAAAATATTTACCTATTAAGATCTGTCTAGGAACTGAGTCCGGAAACTTATTGTATTAATTGATCTTGTGTAAGGGTAACGAGTGTCACACGGCGCTATCGTGCCTCCTCGAAACCCACTCTTACATATACCATACTTTGAGTGCTGTAGATTTGGACTTGGCCTGGGAGAACCTCTATACCTGGTATTTAGATGTATCTCCTGGGTATGTCATATGTAAGGTAAGCGGGACCAGTTCCAATTAGACGGAATATTCATATTTAAAAGATTCCCACGAAGGTGAATAGAGTTCCGCCGACGGAAGGTACTCGGATTTACATAACGTTGAAACTCTCCAGTGATTTCATAGCATATTTTATTAGAGCAGGTCCATCAAATCATGTAACAAGCTTGCTTCTTTGAGCAACAGATGCGATAACGATTCCAAAAAGAAATTGACTGCCTCAATATAGGCTTTAGCCTTATTCAAAGTAATGGGGAGAAAGTATTTATCAATGAAAATACCTTAAAATGAAAGGTATTGGTGGAGGCTGTGGAACGTGTCATCGAAAAGATTTAACATCATTCAATGGACATAATTAATCTTACTGGATACCTACACAGACACGTATATAAAACTAACCTTCAACTGAGTGAACCGTATCATAAAAATTGTAACCCGTCTTTATTAACTGCAGCACTGAAATAATAGGTTTGTTAGCCCACTTCACTTAATCATGCGAATCGTAATCCAGGGTGACTGATTTAGAATAGCTAATCCACGCTATTAAAAGTTGTCTACCACAGACTCAAAGGAACAAGGAATTCTTATCGTTCTGGCGGATATCTACAAGACGCTAATCCATCTAGACGTTTTCAGACTAATATCAAATTAAAATTAGAAGAAGCGGACCTAAAGCGACCGTTTCTAGAGATTTGATTTTCATGGAGGGATGAGATGAGGGACCAGAGTTACTCGCACATATAAGCGCGGAGTGACCATCTTTTGAGACTTCGAGAAAACTTCGCGGATGTGCATGTCGGAGGCCCAGTAGGGCAGGGTTAACTACCCTCGGGTGTGCTAGGGCTAGCGAAGCAACAAATCAGCACCATATATAAAGGCGGATACACAACTCCTGTCATTCTGTAGTACCTCTCTTTATCCTTCATTATAATCAAGGTCTGTGCGTTATGATTACTTTTTGTAAGCAAACTTGTTTCGTCTGTAGTACGAACTTCAAGATACTTTTCCTTCGATATAGTCTCTACCCTCTATGTAGGAGTTACAAAGGGGGTCTGCATACTGATGCGCTTACCCGTAGACATTTCTCAAGAGGTTGTCCAGCATCTCAAGATATATATAGTATCAAGGAGGACGGGTCATACTTGCAACTCATCCAATAGAGTGATCAGAATTTGAATATGTATTTTAGGGTTATTATTTTGAGATATTGGGATTAAAAGATATGAGAGGTGACTCTTCATTCTGAGTATATTAATTGGTCTTCTACCCGTTAATGAGAGACTTCCTGTTCAGAGAGAGAATTACAAGATGTTTCTGAGAGTATTTCTATATAGTAGATTCACCAACCTCCACCACGAGTTCACTCGTTGTTGAGGACCTTCCAGTACTTGAGAATATGAAGAGAAAACTTGGTAGCAAAGATATAGGACACTACGGTGAGCGACTATACCCATCGCAGAACCTCAAAGAGATTCGATCGGAGAAAGTTGAGCAAGACCTAACTCCTCTTCCGCAAAAGAGCTCCTCTTTGCGAGTCAAGATCTTCATCCTTGAAGGAGAGTAGACTTCTCACTGAATTTAAGTATTTAGCTCATTAAGGCATATAATCTCTGCGAGGCAAGCACTTGTTGACTCTATCGAGACTTCGGTGTGTATGTTTTACATCAAGCAGGCAGACGCGCGCCATCTTTTTGTCAAAGGATCGTCATCCTTGGATAAGGTAGAGAAGTTCTTGCTATCGCCGGTGGTGTATAGTTCGTTGTTAATTTAGCATTAAAGTGTTACCACATCTATTGCAGTAGTACGTATAAACTGTTAATGTGGACTGTCCGGGTGTACGATAAATTCAAGGAATTGACGCTATATGCTTAGCTTCCGAGCGTCGTTATGAGGTATTATCGTAGCTAGGCATTTGTGATCGCGAGAGTAGATCTCAGAATAGGTGTAAGTAGCAAAGTATGTATAGTATTAGAGTATTGTACACGAGTTGCGGAGTCAGAGGTAAGTCAAGTGTAGGTAAAGATAATTAGTTGAGTCCACGCATGAGAGCTATGATACTACAAGAGAGAATAACTAGTGATGAGAGGTCACTTAAAATATTCTTATAGATAAGGCGTAGAGGAATAAGAATAATTCCCACACGCGGTGTAACACATTCTGACCAGAGAACTACATATTAATTAGACGAGAGAGCGTTTCAAAGAACACTGTCACTCTCAAACCTGCGGGAAAAGGGCAGCAACCAGATAGTGCATTCACGCTGATAAGAGAGTAGTATCTTACTGGCCAGGCGACTGCTGAACGGGGAAACAGCATGGCAATCCATGGTATGATTAGAGAGAGACATTCTATTAAGAGGTGGCAATGGAAGGTCACGTATGGTGGAGGTTGTCAATAATTCAAGAGCTTGCAACAAGACTGTAACATGAGTAGTTGCATTGTATTAGTCAGAGGATGATGTAAGCGAAGCGCTTGTCAAAGAGAGGTGTGTAACGAGAATCTATAAATACCATGAGTTTGAAGGCACGTCTGTATTGCCTACAGACAATGCAGAAAGAATCTTTCTCGATCGATTTATAGATTTTTTAGAAGAGATTAAAAATAATCCTTCTTTCTGCGCCCAAGTTCCGGACTTGAGGTAAGCTCAATCTTGAACTATAGTTCTTCGGATGAAAATAGATTCTCATCAGAGAGCTATAAAGGTGTTTGTCAAGATCAATTATTCACATTAATGGGAGTAGGAACTGCTTAATTCCCATCTTCCTGTCAAAAAGTCACGGAACTTGTCATCCCAAGTTATCATCAAGGCTGACATGGGCTCACCTCATTTCATGATGTGTAAGGAGATCTGGGCATATCTCTCGGCGCTCGGTTGTGCCAAGCCCACTCCTCTACACAAAGATCCACTCCGGCGCCCTCCAAGGGTTCCTTGCGGTGAATTTCAGCGCCGTACCTCTCATCCAAAATCGTTCTGTGCAGAATGCATTTAATCTGCCCCACAATACCCGTTCAATAATTTGCTTTTCGTACCGGTCCCCCCCACCGCTTCCACCAATTATTCGAAAGACCAGGTTGTGAATTCATCAGCCCTTTTAAGCATGCTATGTTCTCTCGACGTTACACAACCTTTACGGTCGCGGCCGCCTCACTCGCCGGCTTACTTAGTTCAAAAGGCTTTCTCGGCTCAGCGCAAAAAGGATGTTCTCATACCTCATCTTACATCCTGTCTAAATCATAACGGTGGCGGGGTCTATTTAGGACCTTATAGATCACATGTCATACTAAATCATTTATATCACCATCAATCGTTCAACGATTTGTTAATACGTGTCGGAGTGCCTGACTGTGTCCTATAGCGACAACGCGCGGCTCCTTCAATTCAAGAACTACTTCTTAGGAACTTTCCCTCGTGTCCCAGAAAATGGAGTGAGTTTGTTACCGAAATAATATCAGAGTTTCGCATAGCGAATTCTCTGTATAGCTACCTCCCCATGGGGTAGGGTGAGCCAGTGGGAACGGTTAATACGTGGGGTGAAGAATTGTTTTATTCAAAACAATTGTACGTTCCTCGTTGAATTATTTTCGAATCTCTCTCAACAACAACATCCGGAAGAGGTTTTTCGGGACGTGTCGAGGTGAGTACATGTGTACGTTATATCTATTGCCCCAATGCTCATGAACTGTAGGGACTAGTCTCCTTATTATATGACGCATGAGCGCTTTATTTCCTACCCCTTTTTCATCCTGACCCCCTATGACTTCAATCAGATTATAGGCCGGAAGCCAGGGCTCGAAACTCCTGGATCATCAGTATAAGCGTCTGGGTCCCTGAGTATATTAAGAGGCGGGAGCAGAACCTACCTAGTTAAGATGGGCCTACTTATGATACTTTTACATCCTGGCGTTTATATTTTTGGGGGGCTGTCCCCCCAGGGGTCTATGTTCTATTAATTCGCATGTGTGAGTGAGTGTGTGTATGCTCATAAATTCAAAAATTTTTAACCCTACCCCCCTTCTTTAATCCTCCTTTGGTTTGTCACATATACGCTGTGAGTGTGGTTTTTAGGCCTAATATGTATGTAACCACCTAACTCTGTGTACGATGGCGTAGTCACGTCCTGAAAGTATGCTGAACTACTTTCATGAAGTAGCTGAGCTTCTTTAAGGCTACTTTCACGAAAAGTAGCTGCGCTTTGTTAGCTACCCCTGTACATGAAAGTTATGCTAAGCTACTTTCATGTACATCTTTAGTGCGTTTATTTTCAGTGTATGACTCGCCGGTCGACAGCTCATAAAGACTTCGGGTTCAAAAGCTCGGTTTGGCCCACGCGACGCGCCGCCGGTCCGGGACGCGAGAGCCCGCCGCACGGCGAACGCAAAAATTTTCGCAGGGTTATGGGTGAGGCTCTAATAGTGTTAGTGGTAATATCCGTGGGGGTATATATATAGTATATATATATAGTATATCTATAGTATATATATATATATATATTATATATATATAATATATATATATATATCTATGTTATATATATATATATATATATTTTATTATATATATATTATAATAATTACTATAGTATATATATATAGTATATATATATATACTATATATATATATATATATATATAATATATAATATATATATATATATATATATATGAATAATTATTTTGTTTTTACAAAAAAATTTTTTTTTATGCTTTTCTGTTTATAACGTGAAATTTACGGTTTTTTACATACCCTAAGCAGTAAATCAATAAATCAAAACCACAAAATCAATATCACCTCACTACACATGATTTATTGATCTATTATCTATGATTCTATTGATTGATGGACTACAACCAACAATCAGCTAATGTCGACACCAACACAACACAAACACAACAACAACACAACAGTAAGCAAACAACAAACACAACACAACACCAACAACACCAACAAACAACAACAAAACAAAACAACAACAACAAACAACAAACAACTTAACAACATACCACTAACAACAAAAACTTAGGTCCCAAACTATCTCTATCAAAAATATAAACACCATTATGGACAGCGAATAAACGTTGACATTACAAAAATTCTCCCCAATGAAGCTTAAACCCTGACAAACGTTTCACCTTATAATTTTCTAAATATAGCTATAATTATTTTGTCTAGATTAGATATTTAATTCAACAGTCATCTATATTTTTTTTAATTATGTTTTAGATACTGAAACATATTCTCAAGTTAATAGCTCCAGTTTTTTACTTAACCCTTAAAAAGCCGAACTTAAAGCCCAGTTGGCAGAATCAGTCCCCAATCCAATCATTAAAAATCAGTGACAATAGGTCCATAACAAACACATTCGCAACTCTCTCTCTCGACCCATGCCTTAATCTATTGACTGCTCTATAATATTTGCTTATTACGCGACTTGTTTGTACAAATTGATTCAATGTCATTTTATTCATTAAAAACATTTTCGAGTTTATATTAAAAAATTTATCATAATGATTTCTATACTTACACCTTCAGTAATACAGAATAGCAAGCACGGAATAAATCCTGAAACCAGAAAATAAAAACTCTATGAATTAACAAGCGTGCTTAAACATTTAAATCTAGATAAGGTGGATACAGACGTTCGACACTAACTGTGAGTTAGACCAAAGATGTTGGTATGTATATGCAGTAATAGTACAGTAAGTAGTATTAGTTTGAAGGTTTAGTTAGTTTAACTAACAGCTTAGTAGTATAGTGTTACGATGATAAGGATCGAGTTAGCAGTGAGTCGAGTCCAAGCTGTAACGCCGAGTATGATGAAAGTCCACGAGTCAACATAGCAGTGGTCGTCGGTGGTCAGTAGTCAGTAGTTAGATCCAGTGGTATGTACGTACGTCAGTAAGTGAGTAGTTATGTAGTCAGTTAGTAGTAGTAATTAAGTCGGATCGTCAAGTTAGATGAGTAGCTTTATACAGAGTGATTCTTTAGTACAGTTCTAGTTAGTACTATGTACGTAGTAGTAGTATGTCAAGCTCAGTATAGTAAGTAGTAGAGTAAGTCAATCAGACAGATGGGGTCTATTAGTAGATCAGTAATATGAGATAGCTGTAGTGTAGTATTAATAGTAGTGGTAGTAGTTATAGTAGAAATCTTATTACTATTTCTAACAATTATTCGATGTAAAGTTGGAATAATTATAGAGTAGTAAAGTTATTTCTTTATGATTTGTCACTAAAGTGTCATGTCCCGGAGTTTAGATTGCGTAAACATTGAGATAAAGTTAACTCGAAACAACCTCAATATTCACTGAAGGTCTAGCTTAAAAGCTTAATGTCGTTAATTCGTATTAAGTTGAGATATGTGACATCGCTGCTCCGTGAATTGTTGAGGCGATATTGGGACGGTTAAAGCCCCAACAAAATCACAGTGAATGGATTGGGTTTAGTGATTAAGAGCTCCCATCAAAAAGTATAAAGCGCTCGAAGATCACGAAGAATATGAGTCAATCGAGGAAGGACGTCCCTGGAATCGAGTAACAGCCTCGAAAGCCTGAGTACGTGAGCCATATGAACTTGGAATTCTGGTAATCTCGAGTCAGGAGCCGAGACTGGATAGATCTGGCTCGCATACGCGGCTCTAGTCGCGCACGAAACAGTCCACATAATCATCCATGCAGTATAGGAACGATGAATTACAATTTTTCATCTGTGAGAGATGTATATAATATCTCACGGGTCGATATAATAATGGTTAGAATATATATATATTTTATATATTACTCAAGAATCTAATAATTATTATTATCTATATTATAATATTATAATATTTAATATATATAATATATATATATCTATAATTACTCTATATATTATATATCTAGTCTCCTATTAATCTCATTATAATTATCTCTTAGATATATCTACTCTATATTTACTATCTTATATATTTATATACTATTTAATTATATATAATATATTATTATATTATATTTATATATTAATATTACTTATTATTTTTAAATATATATCTATATCGTTTAGAAGATGAAACTAAGACAGAACGTCTCAAACCATGGTGAATGTTGCTTAAACCCGGCTTTTATATATTGCCGTATTCAGTTATTACGATGTCTACTGATAAATGACGGCATATGATGTAATTAGAATCTAAAGAATAGAGGGCAGCTAAACCCGCATGGTATGATTCGTAGAAATTCAGAGCAGTATCCAGTTAGTAGGGCCTCTTGTGGAAGAACGTCAATCGTAGTGGGTTCTCATTTCAGTAACAATTCTTTTTTCTGCCTTACATATTCATAACCTTCACGCATAAAAACTCCCCGAAGTTTCAAATTAATGCACTATAGTCCATACCACGAATGTATGATTAGCTTTAAGTAACGTAGATTCTATAGTTTTATTATATGAAAAATTGGTTTAAAGATCTTCCTGTTACAGTTTTGTTTTCTCAAAAGAAAAAGTTGTAATTTCCATCTTAATCATTATTGAGCGGAACCATTCTTTCCTGGTGGGTTCTAGTAGGCGCAACACAAGAGCAGAACAGGTAAAACAACAGCATCCTTTTAGGTACCAGTTCCTTCTCCCATTGCGACATGGGGGCTCCAAACTCTGTCATAGTATTTTCTTGTTTATGTTTATTATGTTTTAAGTTTTGTTTTGTTGGTTATATGGCCAGGTATAAAGAGTGTAGTAGTAGTGGTAGTGTAGATAGTGTAGTGTATAGTAGTCATTGATGTGTCATAAGATATCAATCTATATGTGTGATTTCTCTATGTATGGGTAATGAATTCAACTTATATTAGTTTTTAAACACGTTGCAACGCTGTGGAATCCAATAGGTGTATCAATTTGAATAGATTCAAAAGGATAATTATTTATTTTTCCATCAGAGGTAAAAGTTCTTCGAACACTCAGAGAGGACCTCCACCGCAGTCTGCTGTAGATATAATAGTAAACACAGTTAAACCGACATTCACCACCAAACACTAAACGTGCCCAAAACCAACGCTTCACCAACAAGACGGTTTCATAGTCGTTGAGTTATTGTAAAGCTCCCGGTATTATACCAATAGCCAGTAACTATACTGATAAACCACAATTTCTGCTTTCAAACAAAGACCTACTACTCATACAGAAGGTCACACCAAAGTCTTCTACAAAAAATCCTCTGCACATCACCCATCCATACACCACCTGAGGCGACCATCCATCATCTCCTCCACTCATATTGGTAGTATAGTGCAAATTAACCAGACTAGTCCAGCATACCTCCAGAAATCCATAACACTACCGTAATACCTGTCTCAGTAACGTGCTTTTGTCATTATCAACCTAATTTTCCCACCACTTTCTTATCTGGTGATAAACATCTGTAATGGTGCTATAATCTTCTATTTATCCTAGAGTAAAAAATATATGTACACCCTATTCAACTGTCGAGAACCCGCGGCCTAACCAGGCTATGAAC
Source organism: Trachelipus rathkii (assembly GCA_015478945.1). Lineage (NCBI taxonomy): Eukaryota > Metazoa > Arthropoda > Malacostraca > Isopoda > Trachelipodidae > Trachelipus > Trachelipus rathkii. Next base: position 32,961 of record JABUQX010041868.1, read on the forward strand.
TACCACATATGTAAAATATGATATATTCCAACTCTCGCCTCGTACAATGAATGTAGATCCCTCTTCTCCATCTGAAAGCTGTAATTGATATCAACTCTAATTTTGTTCTTTCTCTCATAAGCTATTCTCATTATAATTCCGTTTTCTCTACGAATTCGATGGACTTGCATGAACTATTTCACCATATAATTGGACATGTCACTCTTACTGTTCATAATTTTCTTGTAAAGTAGCCTTTAGTACGAACATTTCAGTAAAACCACTTTTTACATGAACCTAAGGACTTTAAAAGCAGCTCTGCTATGCAGGGTGCTGGCCATCTATATATGAGCGTCATCACGTATTGGTGCATGTTCGTTTATCATGTCAACAGATGTCTACACATTACTCGCTCTTCCTCCTACAGCATCTTGTATAATCCATGTATAATAGCTTTATACGAAGATACATGGGTTATGTTACGAGGCGAAGAGCACACTATTCTCCTTGTCCTTCCCTCATCGTGAACTAACAACTACTTCAAACCAATACACTAACTTACCACTTACTTTCTCAACGAGTTCTTATCCACCCTAGCAAGTTATGGGTATACATCCATGAAATCGAAATTTTGTAGTAAAGATTCTGAATTTTTATTGCCGCTTTTCACATATATTTTAGTTGTGTACTTTTAACACAATACTTCTTCGTAACACCAGTCAAGCTTACCATATGCTATTTCCACTATCAATAACCCTACTCCAATTAAAAGGCGCTTTTTCAAGTAATACTGCGCCTTTAAATGGACATCATTTAGTATATGTGTTCTGTTTCTATCAACATATTTTCATCAACTACAGTATGTGATAGCGTAGGATAGTTTAGTAGTTAAGTCGGTTAGTAAGTAGTAGTAGTAGATTAATAAGTATACGTTAAGTATAGTAGTATATGAGTTAATATAGTAACGTTAATAGCAGTAGTAAGTTAAGAGATATATATAAGTTAGTTAAGTAAGCATAAGTGGTATCATATATACCTAGTGGTGTAGTAAGTATGATAGTAATATGATAGTAGTAGTAGTCTGATAATTATATAGTATAATATAAGTAGTAGTTAGTATTAAGATAGTAGTTAATAAGTATTAAGTTAATATATTAAGTATAGTATGATAAGTTACAAGTTAGTTAGTAGTGTGTAGTGTAAAGTATTATAAGTAGTTAGTAAGTTAAGTTAAGTAGTAGTTGAAATATATTAATAGTAGCAGTATTAGTCATAGAGTATTATATATATATGATATATAGTTAAATTTGCTCCATAGCAATAAACTTTTGCTCATGGATCAAGTAGAAAAATATTTCAGCGTCTGCGTAGTAATACTGCGACTCAGACCCGCGTCTCGAGTTGAAACCGAGCCAAACTTCCAGTCCGGCTCCGACTCAGGATCAGGATTTCCATTCTGGCTCCGACTCAGGCTCCGAACCAGAGCCTCCGATGACTCATCTTCTTCTTCTTCTTCAGCTATCTATGTTTTGGGACCTTTTCAAACAATCCTTCACTGTGATTAGGCTTAACGGCCCAATCGCAGTCGGGGATGTCATTCACCACTGATACGAATTAAGATTAGTTTTAAGCTAGCTTCAGTGATTTGAGGTTGTTTCAGAGTAAAACTTTTATTAAATGTTACAATTTTCACATCCGCTGTTAAAGCTTAGGGCAGAAATATAATGTATACGATTGAATAGAGTTTGGGGTGGATAAAATGTAAAGTAATTAATATTTCCTACATAAACTCTAATTAACTGCTACCAACCATCGTGAGTTCTGTAGAGTAATGTAGGTAGTAGTAAGTGGTGGTAAAGTGTTATTGTAGAAACTTAAATTACATATTAACATGATATCATCCAACTCTTAATTCAACTCGTCATAACATTTTATATTTCACTAAGCTTATAAGACACGGAGCTTAACTGGTCACACTTTACATAAATGATTTTCAGCTTCTGAAACAACCTCTAAATCACTGAACAGCTTAAAGAACTAATATCCTGACTTAAATATCTCGTAATTCAGTGAATCAGGGTACATCTCACGGACTGGCGAATTTTGGCCGTAGCCTAATCACAGTGGGCAGGATTGTATTGACTAAAGAGAGTTCCCGAAACCATAAGATAGCTAGCAAGAAGAAGTATGAGTGCATCCGAGGCTGCTGGTTTCCGGCAGCTGAGTCGGAGCCAGACTGGAATTCTGGCGGATCTGGTAGCGGACTCCGGATCTGGGAAGTCTGGCTCCAGACGCGGCTCTGAGTCGCGCGAAACAGGTCGCGATTATATTAAGACTTATGAGCTAGCTGCGATGAAAATATTTTCTACCTTAGAGATGTTATTAGGGCGAAACAAAATGTGGTGAATTATATATATATATATAACTGTATATATAATATATATATATAGTAGTATATAGGGCACAGTGATTATTACATATATATATTATATATATATATATATATATTATAAGTAGTATCTATTATTTAATATATTATATATTGTATATTATATATATATAGTTATAAGTATGTTATAGTTAATTTATGATTATATATATAATTGCATCGCAGCCCCTCTGGTAGATCCTGTATTGTGACCTATCGTAAGTTAAGGCTCTGCAGAAAGCCTCCATCGCGTAGTGGATTTTATCTTAACGTACATTCTTTATCTCCTTACAACATCCAGACGCATTACACAAGGCTAATCATGAGCTACTCCAATGACTTCGAACTAGTTATTCATCGCAGCTGATACATGCAGTGAGTTCATAAATGTTATTCAGGATCACAAACCGACTTGCTACTGCTATGCACTACTCACTACACTAACTACTACACTGACTCTTTATTACTACTATCCATTTTTAACCATGTCGGCGAGCTGTAAGCTCGGTAACTTTGTGAAGTAGTAACGGATCTTAATGGTCGGGATCGAGAGAACCTCACCTTAACTAGTTGAAGACCCATATGACTTACCAGTACAACAGTATTCCAGCCCATCCTACCTAGAACTCATTAACTTTGGCTATCTGTACTTCACTACTACTTTGTCAAAGACTACTACTATTCTTCCTCTACTACAATACTATCCTACTACTCCACTATCTACACACTAACTACTACTTACTTCACTTCACATACTGCCATCTACATAATCTACTAACCTATCTCATCTTACTACTTCTATTTCACTTTGCATGATGCTCTAAGCGCTATACCTATAAAATCCCCACTCGGTCGTAATGTCATCGAGGACTTTTGATTTAAGTTCGAAGTCTAGATTATATGCGAAATCACTTGTTAAATGTAGTATGAAAGAAGAGTCGTTAAGTTAATATCTTTGATCATTCTCATAGAAGACTAAATCTTTTCGACATACTTTCTACCTGAAAGTCACATGTCATAGGATAAATCCACCGTCACTATTTAATAAGAGAGAGAGCAATTCTACACGTTGATTATATATCTTGTTATTCGTGTATGAAAATGAAAAGTGCTGTATTACAAGAGTGCAGTGCTGAAATCAAAGATCCTTAATAAACCCACAGTTATGCACTGCCATTGCGTGTCGTGAGACGAATGGACCAGTGAAGGGCAACCGTAGGGTAGACTTGATATTGCTACCCATCAGGGAGGTAACTTCACCGAACTACTGGACTTCCGCGTTGCCTGACGTCAGAGAACCGGGACGACTTTAAACACTAATGGTCCAGGGCCACCCGTTCCCCAAAAAGACGTTTCATAGCGTAGTTCTTTCGTCCAAATGAAAGGGCCTCTACGACGTTCATTAATAAAAGCCTATAGTTGCTTTCATATCACTATTCTGGACTTCCATTCATACATCAGCCTATACTCTCATGGCCTGTAACCTACGGAGTTCTCCAGGCAATCTACTCGCGTCACACAATCCACATCGGACTACCTGGCCGCTTAGCTTGTCTATTTTCTTTCTTAGTTGTGTCTGTTGAACAAGTTGATTCACAGTTCATAGTGACCGATATCAGTCATCCTAGTGCAATTATGGTTCGTCAGTTCTGCTGGTTTGCTTATACATCTCACATCAAATTTCACTATCATTTCCATGGAGGTGTCACTAGATGAGCTTATCAATAACTTGATGAAATCACTTCCTCGTTACCCTAGCCAATAGTCAATCGTACCCCACACACACACACACACAAGTAAGATCACACTTCTGAATTACAACACCACACACACACTAGCTGGGTAGTTCCATCTTAGCTCTGAAACTATTGATGTATCATGAGCAGTTTTGATTATTCTTTGATGCATCTTCCCCTCATACGCTGTAATTCTAATCATATATCATTGGCAATCACGTCTCACTGGAGAACTTGAATATAATATAGTGAGCTGCATACTCTTCGAGGTAAAAAGCCTTGTATTTCCAAACCAATTTGGTAAGCAATCACGCCATCTGTTGAATACAAAATTTTTCATTGCTAGGTTCAGCCACCGCCGAGTTAGCGTTTCATATTCGCCTCGACTGATCAATTTGGCTTGTTAGCGACACCGATACACAGTCATCTGCGTATCAGTAAAGTGGTGTGCTCATTGTCAGTTGGCTGTCCCATCATATCGTCTATCTTCCCAGTCGCTCTGTCCATTAATGGGTTAAGTCCTTGTTATATGCGATAGAAGAAAAGTTGGGGACCTATAGTGTTTGATTATAGTAGGGTTGTGATAGTGTAGTATCTTGTCTTTGTGTTCGTTCCCGCGCTCGTTCGTTGTTGTTGTTTGTGTCTGTGTGTACACACTCGATGATTGTCGCTTTGAAATGTCAACGTTCTTTGTCACGTAGCGTTCGTCCGTTGCTTGTTGCTGTTGGTGTTGACGATCCTCCGCTCTCGCCGGCTTTGTTGTTCCGCTCATCGCTCGCGTCGCTCGACATTGTTGTTCGTTGGAGGTCTAGTTTTGTGGATCGTTTGGTTAATGGTCTATAATATATTATGCTATCTTGTTTTGGGATACTTTGTAAGGCAAATAATAACGCTCGTTATTATTGTCACCCTTCACCCACTGTCCGCACGACGCCAACTCACTCACTCTTAACTACGTACCTACTGCTAACTACTGTCGAGCTTCCTCTACTTATACTACCTTACAGAGAGAGATTCGAAGTCTACTTCTTCTAAAATTGTTCTTGTTGGTACTACTCACTGCGTACTAAAACCTCACGCTACTACTAGTTACGTACTGCCTTATCCTATAAGCTCGTCAATGTTAATATATCATCAGGTACCTTCGATCAACAAGTGCTCGTTCATACAATCCAATGTATGGCTAATTAGTTACACAGTTCAAAAGCAGTCAAAAACTACGGTATTAGGTACCACGATACGTTCCTTATTTGGGCAAGAGCCAATGGGCGCGTTATTTGTTTGTATTTTCCAGGCTACTAGAGGTACGTACCAACACAACATGTTTTCTAAATTGTGAAAAATTTGACAACTTCTTAGCAATCGTTCCCGTGTCGAGAACAACACAAAAACTTTAACATACAAAAACACGCTTTTCCATATATAATATATATATATATAGGATATCTATCGTATACTAAAACACAGTTCATATTAAAGTGCGTAACGGAGA
>JABUQX010041869.1:17500-36372 GCA_015478945.1 Trachelipus rathkii
TGGCTCAATTCGATTGTTAGAGTTAACAATTATTATCACTTATGTAATTAGTATAAATTTTTATATAGATTTATCAAAACACACACAATCACACTCACACACACACACAAACACACACAACATGTAATGACTACCATACCTATTCTATAATATATATATATATATTAACTAATATATATATAATGTATCTAGATATATACTATATATAATATATATATTATAATATATTTCACTATACCATTCGTTATTAGTAGTTATATATACAGGGTCGGCTCCGTCGCACAATGTCTATAGGTTGGTTGCAATCTTGAAAATTTCTCACACACAATCTATATACTATACTATGTACTAATATATATATATATATATAATTTATAGCTATATATAACTATATATATATTTTTATATTATTCTTATATACAATTATATATTAATATATATACTATACTATATATATCTTATAATATTATAGTAAAATATTTAAAATTTTTTTAAACTTTTTGTTAACTTCAACCTATATACGGAGTATGAAGTACCACCTAGCTGGTGTCACCATCGATCATGCAACCACTCTGTCATCAATTTCTTTTACTTTAAAAAAAAGGAAAATCGGGCTCTCCGTTCTTTAGATATGAGCAAATTTGTTCAATAACTTTGCGATTTTACAAATCACAATATTAACGGGATAAAATCCTTTTCTACTGAAAGACCATAGATAATGCCGAAACCATGACCTGCGCAAGCGTAATCCTACAAAAGTCTTAATCCTTTTTATGTAGAGAAACACCGCTCAACTTCCGATGTGTCATCGGGATGGTTATAAGGGACTTTTAATATTTATTACACATTCACTGAATGTGTCTTCTATTTATTTTCACTATTGAAATCAAGGAAAGCTACAGCTCCCGATATTGAACGAAATATTCTTCAGTGCTGTAAATTAATGAAGTTCCGTTTGTAGCTTTTTTATATGTGAAGGAGGGGGTACAATTTTCAATGTTTCCTTTACAAAGTTTTTGGGCAGCCGAAAGTCATGGTAGTTTTATATATGGCGCTCAAAACATTGCCGGTTGCGCGGTGCTTAAGAAGCATGTTAGATGGAGCTTTAAATTTAAAATCTGCCTTTATGCTAATTACTTAATTTCTGCCGCCTCACTTTCTAAAACAAAAAATACCTCTTTCTGCTTCTCTCGAATTTTGCCTACATTGCGAGCGCTCGTCGTTGGAAAATTAAAATTTTTCTCTTATGAGAGAACTTTCTTCTGCCTCAAATAGTATCAATGCAGATCTTAATTCTGCTGGAGTCAATGTTCCTCTTTTGAAGTTGACCATAAAGAAAGTCCACGCTAGGCCATAGATTCCCTTGAAAATAAAAGAATAATCCAAAAATTTAAAATTATTACTCTCGATGGAACCTTGACATGTTTACCAGAATGCAAATTGAAAATTGGGTATTTACATCCCATTGAAATTTCCGTCCCCCATTTAAAATAACTCTTAAGCCTTATATTATCTCGTTAATTCGATTGTCGATAACCGCGTTTTTACTGATCTTGAATGAAAGTTCCATCTGGTGGGAATTGACCGAGGTTATCGTCTTTTCACTACTTGATCCAACCTCGCTTGTTCTCTCTTGGGCTTATGCTGGAACAAAAGATGCACATATCTGGGGCTTAAGAATTTAGTCAAAAATAAACAGGTGGCGGGACACTTTCGTATCGTGTAACTTAGACTCGCTCTCTAGCACTTGAGGCGATTCAATAAATTTGGAGGTGGTGAGTCATAGACAATGAATATATTCACGCTTTTGGACGTTATATTTCTCTACACGTCTGCCTGAACCTCACCCAGACGCAACCTCTCATAACGTTAAGCACCACCATAGTTTCTGGATGATGTAATTTATCTAATTTGTGCGTCCATTGATACCCAACCTTGTCGATCTCTTTTCTAAAAAGACAAGTAACGGTAAGCTGTTTTATAGTCATTTGCTTTCTGGTGCAATAAAGTGTCTAAAACTTCTGGTTGGTTTTCTCGCTTTACAATATATCTAAAAGAATGACAACCATTTAGGTATTGTTTGGAAACATCACGTCGCGTTTTCCATCTGCAATGGACAGATAGAAGAATCAGGCTTCCATGAAATTTCTCTTGACTATCTCTTGCGTGACTAATTACTATCCAAGCATTATTTGTAGAAGGTTTCATTTCTGCCAGTTGTTTTCGAAAGTTTCCCTTGGAAAACAGTGGCCTTCTTTAGATGGACCCTTAATGAATGAATTATCTAACTCTGCACTGAGGTTCACCTAGGCCCTATTTGAAGACACCTGGATTAGGTTGGGGATTCCGTTTTTACGTTATGGCCTCCTCCCTCCCAATGCCTATACTACAAATGCTCCACCAAATTTAGCAGTTTACGTGCATAATATTCAAGATACTATCTATTGTTCCTTTAACATTTCACATATTGCCTTATGTATGTGATTTTGCCTCATACTCGCTGTCTAGCCTCTTTAGCAATGTTTAAGTTTCCACATACCAGTGAGAGGCCGTCTTAAAAAGCATCTCTTTCAGTGGTCGTTACTTTTGTCGTGTTTCAATTGATATGCTCTTTAGATGCCAGATTGATTTAATATCTGTACTACACCTCTTTTGGTCCATGTGTCTTCACCACAGAACAATAAACACATGGGAAAATAGTGCAAAAGAATTTCTTTCCTCGCAACCACAAATCCATTTATGTTTATCAATAAATAGATAAATTAAAAAACTTCCGCTTTGACATTAAATCAACATTTAACCATCTGCCCTATATTTAAAGCTGGAGTAGAACGGCCTTTAATAAATTTTTGTAATTTTCAAATTTTGCCTGAATTACGGAAAACAAAAGAAAGTTTTTTTTAAAATTAAATTGGCAACTGAATCAATCTATGAAAAATATATATATATACTATATATAATAATATAGTTATATATAGATATATATATATATATATATAATATATTATATATATATAATATATCTATCTATTATATATATTATATAATATATTATAGTATATATATATGATATATAGTTATATATATATTATATATATATACTAGTATATATTGGACGACTACGGCGTATCATATACATCATATATATAATTCTAAATAAAAATAATCATAGATATCAGATCATGAATAAACTTTTAGAAGAGATGGATGTTCTTCTTTGCAGATTTAAAAACTACATGGACATTTAGAGTTTTTAATTAAAATCATATTGAGGAAAATGTTGTTAATAAATTTAATAAGTCACTATAGAAACTAGGAAAGATGTATCAAAAGCAAAATAACGTAGTCTATATATTATACTATTATACATTATATATGATAATATATTATATAATATTAATTATATATATATTATATATATATATATTCGAATATACTGTCATAATAATGTTTGTAAATGCTTTTTCTAAAAAATATAGCTTATACATTATATACTGTATATATGGAACGGATATATAGATATATAAAGTTGTATATGTCCCTATATAGGATATATATCATACCTATATCTCATCCTCATAGACTCTTGAAGCTACTATATTATATTATATAGTTATATATACCCTGATAGATATATCCTATGTAACTAGTTATAATTACTATATATAATAATTCACTAATATCATATATACTTACTAGCTACTATATATATATTTATTATATAGTATCATAGTATACTTATAACTACCTATAATATATATAATCAGGTATATAATAGTATACTATATATATATTATACGTATAAATTCCTTACCTATGTAGTGAAATATATACACCTGTATATATATATATATACTAGTATAATGCTAGATTTATATATATGATGTATATAATATACCATATATCATATACATATATCTATCATCATATATATATATCATAAAGTATATACAGTCTGTATATATACTCTATTATATATAATGCGTCAGGCATCCCGGAAAGCAACATGCATGGTTAACTAAAAAAAACAGCTATAACAGCTACATGTAAAATAATAACATTTTATTAATCAGGGACTCATTTTTATCGATGAAGATTCAAAAAAAAAATAAAAAAATAACGCTTTGAAAAATTTAACAGTGTTAAAAATGTTGGAACTTATGATAATTTTCGCTTTTTTCGAGAAGTTAAGAAGCGGGAAGTCTAGCGCTCGGAGGCGAGAGCCGAAAAAGGTGTGGCAACAATGTTGAATTTTTTTTACTAAAAGGAATACCCACGTGTAAACAAGTAAAAATAGACAAAGTCGGGTTTCTAGGCCCTACCGGGGGACAACGGGGGAGACTTCGTCCCCCCCCTCTCCCTCCGTCGGCTCGAACCACATTCAAAGAGGGAATAAAAGAAAAATTAACCCATTTTCTCCCCAGTAGATAATAAAAACAAGTAACACAAATTTTGGTAAAGAACCTCTTGCCTCTCCGTATTTACCTTACAGGATGTGGCAAGGTTAATGAGAGCGTTACGCCTGCCAGACTAAGAATAATACTCATGCAATTTCATTGGTGTTGTTTAACATAAATATTAGAATAAAATAGTTTTTTTAGTTTCATCGCATGAAATTGTTGCTGAAATCAAAAATGTTATTTTATTTCCTGTACGCCCATGTATAGTTTTTTTAGTTTTACAGTCCTTTAGTTAAAACAACCCTTGCCGTATCTAATATATATATATATATATATATATATATATATAGTATATATATACTATATATACAACTATTAATTAAGCTATTATATATATTATATTATATATATATATATATATATAATATATATAATATATACTTATATATATATTATATATATATTGATACTCATATATTATTTATATTATAATCATATTGTATTATATAGTATATATAGTCAGCTATATAGTATTATATCATTATATAATAATATATATTAATATAGTATACTATATATATATATAATAGTATTATTATATATAATATTTAAATTATATATAGTATATATAGAATAATATATAGTATATATTATACTTTTTTGTTTTAGTTAATTTGCGTTATTTTATTTCTTTTTTTATTATTTTTTTTATTTTTGTTTGGTTTTGTGGGGGATATTCTAACGAAGTCTATGTGTATATATAGCTTATTCTAATAAATATCATACCATATTTTGAACATAATTTAAACATTAACAAACCCAAAAAGTCCGCAACTCATGGGACATACGTAACAGGCCCGGCACTTTTTGTTCTATTAAATTAAATTTTGAGTTCATCTGTTATTAAATTGTTGTATCTAAACAAGTTTATTTAGGTGAACACTACTTTAATTCCTGAAGACAATTTTGTTCGTTGTTAGTTAAATTATTTGAACATTAGAGAATGAGCGAGAAAGTAAACATTAAAAACTTAAAACAAACCATAGACTAAATGCATTGCAGGCTGGCGTGTATGCATGCAGACCGCTCACTGAGCGCTCGCCCTCCAAATGCCGCGTTGAGGCGCGAGCGGTGCCGGCCACCGATGTAACAACTTACCTCCGCGCCAGCGGCAGAAATGTTGTGATATCGGAATATATTGATATCTATATACAGTTATATTAAATAAACATTATTAAGACTGTTATTACGTATTTTATTTATTTTAAGAAGAATGGACATAAATTCGTAGAAAATGCCTTAAATGAAATGATTCTCAACGATAGTACTTTACCCTACCGCATTCCGATTTTCGTAATTTTTTATTTGCTCATGTTTTTTTTCCTACAGAAGGCCTATACATATATTAGGTTAACTTCTCTCTGCCTCTCTCTCACTCTCTCTCTCGTCTCTCTTCTCTCTCTCTCTCTCTTCTCCTCTCCTGATATACAGGGACTAATATATATATACATCAGTAACTTATAGATCAGAATCTTATATATATACTATATATACCATCATATATGATAACTATATATATATATTATATAATAGTATATACCGAGACTACTACTACTATAATGATAATAACCGTAATATCATAATAATAATAATAAAAGAAAAACAGTAACAGTTACCCAAGAAAGCATATAAATCAAAATTTAACAACAAATGGACGCTTAAAAACCTTTTTAAGTTGTTGCGTGCACAACTGCTCGGTAAAAAAAATTGAAGCGAAATATAAAAACACTGTTTTCACTGTAATTAATACCTCTCTTTATGATTAAAGAATGTATTGACACTTTATGGAAACTTTGCCCATATATATATATATAGATATATATATAGATATACTAAACTGTATATTATTATTATAATATATAATTATGATAAATATATATTTTATATTAAACTATATGTTCTAGAATTACCTAAATATAATATATATTTATTTATCATATCGATATATCATATATAGTATAAAGGAAAATTATTGGATATTTGAGTATTTAGTAGTAATTGCTGGTAACGATTAATTGCCAAAAAAAAATGTTTAAAAAATTAATTTTCCAGAAATAAGCCAAAGTTCATTTTGAATTCGATAAATTATAATCCAATATATAGATGTCATATCCTTTATTATAACATCTCATACCAAATTTATTTTAATGCAATATTTTAGTATTCATACATATTTACAAATTACGAATAAAAGGTTAATCATAAAGGCAAGAGTGACAACGACTGATTATAAGCCTACGCTACTAAAGCAGATTCAAAAGCAACGGACTGAATCTTGCATACCGTATGCTATCATATGATTCGTTTTCCTGGTGGACAATAAATAATTTCGACATGCTTGAGTGCTAATTTATTAAGTTGTTTCGTAGCACGGCCGTGGCAAAATTTGAATTTTCCAGTTATTTACATCATTCTTTAAGAAAAACCAAAGCGGGGTCTGTTCTTCATATACAACCACCTTGTAATTGGGCTAGGGTTATAAAACGTTGACTGCCGCATATTATATTTCACACCACATTCATTCTCCGTTTCCCAAAATTTTAATTCGACATGTGTTTGTATAAGGTGTTCCCTGCAACATATCATTTATTGGGGTTGCGACATTTCTCCAATATACAGCTATTCAATGACGGCTTTTTTTTCACTTTAAATAATAATAAACTTCACTTGGAGATGTTATATTATAAATAAATGGCAAATTTAAGTTTCCCTTTAATATTTAATCCTATTAAAATAAAAGTTAAAGAATTAATAAAAAATACACTAGGTTGCACCCTAAGCTGCTTAGTTGTTTGTAGTAAAATGGAGTTATGCTCAAATTTGAGAGTATAGTCGAAGAGGCGGAGTTGGAGTAGAGCAATTAGGTGCATATATATATGACACCAGTACTATATATATATAGTAGTCTTTATATAGTATAGTCTACTATATATATAACTAGTATATAGTACTGAGGTAATAAAAATTAATATAGTATTAATATTATATTATTAGTATATAAGTATTATTATATTTATTAATCCCAGTTATATTAAATCTTTTATTGAAGTATCCTCAATCTTTTCTAAAAATAGAAAGCAGATTCTTCCTCTTCTAGCATTTAGAAACAATATGATTGCTCATAAATAAATTTTAATTCTAACATAATATTTAGTTAACTTAAGGTTTATTTATTATTATTTATTATATTATTTATTTTTATTATTCATTATCTATTTCTTGTATTATTACTTATTATTTATTATTATTCATTCTTATTCAATTATTATTATTAATTATAATTACTTATTATTATTATTATTTAATTATTTATTTATTTTTATTTTATGTTATTATTAATGTATTACTTATCGATTATTATTATTAATTTTATTTTATATTGCATATATTATTGATCGTATTATTATTATCTAAATTATTGATTTTATTATATTATTATATTATATATTATGTAATCTATTATTCATTATTATTAATTGTGTATGTAAATATTATTTGCAAAGATCAGGTGAGAATTTAAAATAAAAATATTCTAGTTGGAATATAATCAAAGGTTCAATTATTAATGTTTTCTTATTAAACATCAGCGCAGCTTGGAATTACATAATACCTACGACTTAAATTATATGTAGGTTATTTGAACTCAACGTACATCAGAATAACGGTTATTGTTACAATTCCATCTTTAAAATCGATTTCATTCCTATTACCGTATGTAGTAGTAGACATAACAGCAGTGATAGTAATAAAAACAAAACAATGACCTGTATTATGGATCACCTTACAATTCTCTAAGGACTCTATAAATCTAAGTTTCTAATAGATTTTAGTAACTTAAAGCATTTAAAAAAAATCTTAAATGCCGACACCCAATTCTATACTTTTAATTAACTATCGTGCAACTTTTTAAATCTTTTTGCATATTTATTACCCAGATCGTTCTTAGAAAGGTTGAGCGTGATTTCAAACCTTTCTGCATGCTTTGATAAACTTTTAACGACCCACTTCAGTGGTTAAACCGCGCTCAATCTACTTCCGACGCATCGATCTTATGCGCCGTTTAAGGGATATTCATCCTTGGAGATTACGGTTAAGCCCTGCTAGTAGTGGGGCTATCGGGACTACCCTTAACCCACTGTATTAGCCGTGTAATAGTATATGCATAACATTATATATATATATATAATAAGTTATATTAATGTATATATATACTATATATCTTATCACTAGTAGTTATATACTAGTTATATACTAGCTATATCGTCACAGCGATCGTACTTGATCATAGTGCTCCGTTCTTACGCCGCCCAGATACCGCTCACACCACACTTACCTGTGGTACCTCGCGCATTACGACTGAGCTCGTCAGATGACGAGCGTACTAACGAACACCTGTATATTACGGGATACGACGCCCACACTCTGATCGACTCAGCCACACCTTGGTCACAACACAACAGTCATGCACTTCGCACCCAAGTTGACAACGAACAACCATTGCTAATCAACACGATCCCCGTCATCGACAGCTATCTTCGCTCGCGGTCAGCAAAACGACTGTCCTACCCAGTCAGGAGATAATACCCTCGATCACAGGAGTCTGTGTCTTCTTCATCGAAATCTAGGTCTTTGTACCACTTCAGAGGCACTTCCCTAGTACCTACTGCGACTAGCTCATCCGGCTGTCGTTTGTAACGCGCGCTGCCTTGTAAATACCCCTGAGCCAGATTCTGCCACTACTCGCCCAGCACTCCGACACTGATTGCGCCATCTATCAACGTCATCGGAAAGAAAGACTTGCACCATCCAAAGAATACCACTCTTGCCCGGGAAATCCGCAGTCGATCCAGGAATTATTGGCCTGCTGGGGAATACACTCTTCCCAGATATATACTTATATCAGCTCGGCCGGCGTCGTAGGTCAGTATAAGATCTCTATGGAGTAGACAATATCAAATATTATACTACTATTACTATATATAATATAACTATGTGCCTTATATATAAGATATATAATATGATATATAATATATATTATATTATGATTTATATCTAAGACATATATATATATATATACGTGATATATATTATATTAATATATAAATTATTATTATTTTTACATATTTTACTATTACTTAGTATACCTTATATATATTATAATATTATTAGCGACCAATGGAGCAGAGGCGACTGGTAAAATTTGAAATCAACTCACTGTCATTGACTACTATCAAGCCCTCTCTCGCGCGATTTTCACATAGGCTACACAAAGCGCTCGAAATAAATAATTATAGTAATGTTTAATGGAAACGATAAAGCGCAATACGATTTTCCACTATCGCCCCGAAATTTATAACAAACTAACAGCTGAATTTGTGTTATTCAAACACGCAAAATCATAATAAAATTTAATATAATAAATAATCATGGATAAAGCGTATTATTACTAACGTCCCAACTACCATACAAAATTCATGCGTCCGCCAGTTCGACCGAGATTTAACATGGAAAATGGAGACTACTTGGTCTGTCAGAGCAACCTATCAACTAGTAGCGAGAAAATTGTGAGGGTCTGACTCCAAGGTTGCCTCTGTTTCCAGACTGCTGAGTTGAGGCTAATGATTTAAATGAAATATATTAATTAAAACGCTCGCCCTATAGAGATGATCAAGTTGAGCATATAATTATATTAAATTAGTTAATTATTTATAATTATGTTTTATTAATAAATATTAATTTATTTCGTTGCTAATCGGCCCTAATTGTTAAATGAGTGTAATTCTCTGTAAAAACAAAGCACTGCTACTGGAGTTGTCGTCAGGGCACATCCCAAGTTGCCCGTAGCCTTAGAGAATAAGGGAACTATTTTTTTGGAACTTCAGCAGAAAAGTAACTAGATTGCCACCCCGATCGCTTACTATAAATACGAGGAATCGGATACGGTAGAAATTGATGCCGGGCATCCTTAAAGTCAGCCTTCCCCAAAGAAATCAATATATATCTCTGGTGTGGGTCTCTCGCTTATACCTATATAGCTTATACTTATTATCATAATGATATCGTTAAATGATTGGAGTACAATACAACGGTGAGTATATAATTATTTATTACTTATCAATATTACATTATATATATACGTTATGTATCCTTCTAGTCGTCGCCAAGCCACGTCATCTCGGCGCACTTCGACCAGTGGAAGACGGATCCGAGCAAAAACTCATCGATATAGTTCACTATATACTCCGAGTACATACGTATAGTAGTTATATATACTTAAATAGTTATTGATCAACATACTATATATTTATATATATATAATACTTAGTAATATGCATGCTTATACATAAGTATACTACTATACTATACGTACTATTCATACTATAGTTTATAAGCGTGACCTTATTACGTATTCACCCTTAAGACGAATGTAGTTTTATTTCTATATACCTACTACCTTACCGTAGATTATATATTAAAATACTACACCATAATATAATTAAGTCGCCAGTACAATGATCTGCATCTTGGACCAACTATCATTAATCTCTGGAATCGGATGCCACCGCCCAGGCTCCACGCGGAACAAGGAGGTATTAACTGGATCTTGGTAGTAATTTTCCACAAGTCGAGAGAGTGGGGAGTGGCCTGGGTGCACGGAAGCTCGTGGCTGAGGACTCCAGAAAGGATAGTGGCCATCCATTGGTGTCCTGAGGAGTATTAACGATTCTAGTGCAGAGTGCGCTCTTAACGTTGGTCAAGTAATTGAAATATTTATAATTATATAGATATTTATAATGTAACAATCATGATAATCCCCTAAAGCCTGTGTATTACTACGTAATATATTACATATAGTATATCGTATTAGATAGTATCTTATAATATCCTTTATACTATATATAATATACAAGTATATATATATATATTAGTTATTTTAGGCTATGTTATATATATATATATATAATATATTCTACATCCTATTATTCTATATATATTTATAACATAGTCAGAGTTAAAGCACTGATATATAGTATATATATATAATATATTTTAGTATAACTCTACTATGTAATATATATAGTATATATTATACATATACAGTATATATATATTAACTCTCTCTTACCTAGATATATACTATATATATATATATATATATGCTGATTTTTAATATTTTTGGCTCACTTAATAGGCACTAGTAGGCCGTTGCCTTCCCTATCTTCTGCCTCTCCCCTAACAAAACGACCACTTGATTATATTATATATATACTATATATATACAGATTATCACCATATTATTATCATACACATATTACTATAACTAGTGTATATATCATAGGTAAATAATATATATATTACGGTGTGTGTCTATTATATTATACTCTACTCTCTCTTGTAGTGCGCTCTATATATACTACCTCACATTTTATAATACACACACGTCTTGAGTTCTAAATTATATAAATATATTAATACATGGCTATTCAGTACGATCTCTTCATCCGCATATATGAAGATCAAACGTATTTCGCCTGTTCGACTTTTACGCGATATATACACAGAGAGATGACATCACGCCATTTTATTCTATCCATAATGATAGTATTACAAAAGTCCGATCCAGTAATATTCTTGCTGTCTTTTTCGTCTCCTATACAGTTGTAAGATTATATCCGTATATCTACTTTTTTTATAGTATACCGTACTCTACGTATTTCGAAATCGCATAAGACAAGTTCTTCACAGTTAAAGACTTTAAAACTCATACACCTCATATATAAAGTACAGTGCACATATATAATGTATACACATGTACGTATGTATAGTATGGTACATGGTAAGATTCGCCCGGAGTGATTGAATTCATCTCCCTCTCTCTCTCCTCTCTCTCTCTCTCTCTCCTTCTCTCTCTCTCTCTCTCTTCTTCTCTTCTCTCTCTCTCCTCATTGATCCTCGTCGTGTAAACTGTAAGGAACAATAGACAATATATATATTATACTATATTATCATAGTATTACTATCAATCTCTATAATACTATATATATTATATATAACTTAATAATATCAACATAAGCATAAGTATAAGCATATATATATTAATAGTAACCCTGGTATATCGTTATATACTTATTATATATATGGTAGCATATATACCTATATATATTGTATATATATCATATATATATATATATTAATATATATATTACTATATATAATATCTGTATTATATTTTATATTATACAACAACCATATTGTCAATAGCATAGGGAAGTGTTGTAACCAAATTGTATTAATTGACAACATGAATTATATAAATAGTACATATAGTATATACTATTCCCCGTTCCGCTACTTTTGCGAGGATTTTCACCTATTCCGGCTGGTGGGTCTGAACGCATCCTCCGCGATAGTGGGGGGGTTCACTGTGTTTACTTAAAATTTGGTATTATTCCTACGCTTGTATTTATTGTTTTTTTTTTTTTTTTTTAACAATATAAGCGATAAAGATTTAAAGTTGCCAAGTTAATAAGTGTGCTGTAATCTTAGAATCACCTAACGCCCACTTAAATAACACCCTACTTACTTACCTACTAAATTACTTATTACTTAACAACTAACTAACCCCTTACTTAAATTACCCTTTAATTATTACCCAATTTTCTTTGCAGGTAAATGCAATTTTTGTTTTTCCCTCTCCACTAAAATTGTTTCTTCTATTGTTCACAAAAATTTTGCTGGGGAGAAAAATCCTGTACTAATGTCCTTATTATATTATATATTATATATATATATACTAATATATATAATATATATATATATATACTATATATAGTATATATATATATATATTATAATATATATATATATATTATATAGTTATTGATACTATATGAATACGTCACTCTACTATATATACTTATATATTATACTAGTTATTATATATATATTACAATTTATATATAAATATATATATTATATATATATATATATATATATATTATATATAATATTAAATATATATATATATATATATATTATATATATATATATATATATTAATAATAATATAAATTTATATATATATCATATATATATATACTAATGTACTATATATATATATACTATAATATTACATGAATATATATTATAATCAATTAATATATATTTATTAATAAATATATATATATATACTATCATATATATATATATATAAGTATATATTATTTACTAGTATATATATAGTATAATATTACTATATATATAATATATACATTATACATAATATATATAATATATATATTATCTTATATATATATATATATATATATTTATAAATATATTACATATATAATATAATATAGTTATTAATATTAGTATATAGTATACCTATATTTAAAATATATTTAAATAGTACTATATATTTATATATATATATCTTATATATATATATATATATATATATATATACTACATACTATACTATAATATATATATATATATTATTATATATTATATATATATATTATATATATATATATATTATTATATATATATTATATATATATATATATATTATATATATATATTATATATATATATTGTTGGTGTGTGTGTGGTGTGTGTGGTCTCAAATATTTTTCTTTGGAGCTGAATCGATACTTTAACTAATTTTTCTTCGCATAATAGTTTGGATTGAAATGTTTTGAACGTAATGGCATTTAATTAAGTTAAATACTAGCTAGATTAGATCTGTAAAGAATAAGAAACAGAACGCGCTCACATAAATCTTTTGTAAACAAAAAGTAATAGATGTAGATAATAAAGTATTAAATCAAGAATTTCCATCTAATCTATAAAGTCCACCTTAAACATACGTCAAACTTTTAACGTTTTCATACTGAATAATTAAAATAAAAAGATAATAGTTAATGTTAGTAAATATACTAATGGAAAATGTTTGTTATATTTCCATAGATGACATAATGGATATACTTTAGGTTGTAGTATACGTGAAAAAGTATAGGTGATATGGTGTGAGGAATTTGTAATTAATATTAGAGATATGGTATTGTAAAGAAGCTGTGAATAAAGAGTAATATTAAAATTTCTCAATAGGTTTATACACACTCTCCACTGAAAGATCTTTAAAATTATTTGAAAGCTGAAGTTAGTACATAGCTCTAATAAGTATTAACAATAGTAGGGTCACAAATTATAGCCATGTGTGAGTTCAATTACGGACTGAGGAAATCCAATGTATGTATTTATATAAATAGAGAGCATGCCACGCATTAGTAACTTGTCAATTATAAAGAGTATTTTCTTCAAAATCCACAAGCTGACCGCCTCTTATTCTAACATAAATAATCATTAATATACTTTCTATAGATTATCTTCATGCTGAAGAGAACTAAAAAATATCTCTATATATTATAAAATATTATATATATATATATTCTTGCCTCTGTAAGATTTAGAAGAGATTATAATAATCACATTTTCTCATGAACCTTTAAAGAATTATCAAAAGAGAATATTTATAATACTGGGGAAATAGGTAATTACACCTGAGCTGATTAATAATATCATAGGAAATTAGTCAAAATTCAATGAGTATTATTTTATAGTTATAATGATGATATAGCATATATAAACTATAAAATGAAAAAAAGTTTAAGGCTTCTTCTATATTAAAAAATATTTTTTTATAATACATTTAATATAGTTATTATTATACTTATTATTATAAGAAAATACCTTTTTATGGTTGTAGGAGTAAATATAATTATAATATATTATATAATAAAATTATATATAAAAACCCTTTATTTTTTAATATCTTTAAATACTTATATGCAAAAGTGTTTAGGTAAATGGAAACTTTTATATTTAATATGAAAATTAACAGATAACTTATAAAATAATTATTAACAATGATACCATAAAATTCCACCGTAATAATATTATAGGTTATATATTAAATATTTTACAGTATCCTCTAAATTAAACAATAAATAAATATTTTTCTAGCTACTCATATAAAAATAAAGGTCCATTATAAGCATTTTGCAATACTAGAAATATTTAGTACTATTAATTACGTTAATATAAAAAAAATATTTAAAGTATATAATTAAATAAAAATCAAAATAAAAGGTAGTTTAATAATATTTGAACTTACTGTATGTCAACAATAAAGGTTCCAACTTTTATAATATAATACTTACCTATCATCACTAAATTAATATAAGTAACTAAGATAATGAAAATTTAAGTAGACCTCATATTGTATCCTCACTATTTCGTATATTTAAACTATATTATTTATTATAGTTTCAGTTTACTCCTCCCAATTGCACAAATTGTACAGCTCTTATCTTTGCAGTGAATTTCCATGTAATCTCGAGATTTATAACATTCTCCTCGTTTGCCCCATTCACCATTAGCATCTCATTCATTTGTATTATTCATATCCAATTTATACACAACCATAACTACCTGTGCGAAATATTAAAGTGGGTACTAAAGTACCTATAATATAATAGATATATAAGTATAATTATTAGTATATTATAATATTATATATAATAATAAATGAATAATATAATATTATATACTATATATATTATATATATTATTAATATCTATTATATATATATTATCATATATAAGTATATTATATTTAATTATATATTAATATAATATAAATATAATTATATAATGTAGTATATATATATATACTACATGTATTTAATATTATATATATTATAAAATTATCTTTTCTTGTGCAGCAGTCTTACATGTAAAAATAAATATATGTATATAATTTAATACATTTTATTATTAATATAAATGTCAGATTTAGGTAATTAATAGATTTGTTGTTATGTGTATTGAAGTATAGATTACAATCATTTCATGCTATATGCATAAGTTTATTGAAGTTGTGAAATAATATTCTGATAGTTTGTGCACTGTCATTTTTTATGACAGTAATTATTGAATATCTTTATATTTCATTCAATTTCTATCTATATATATATTATAGTATATAAAATAATATATATTAGATATAATATATATAATATATTATATATATTATATATAATATTAATATATTTATATATATATACTATATATATATAATTACTATATATAATACATAGCATTATAATATTCATATATATATATTATATATAAGTATATAGTATTATATTTAATTATAAAAGATATATTTCCTCAGTCTTAATAGCACAATAGTTGTCCACATATTTAGAAAATTGATATGGAAATCCAAAGTCTAAATTTTATAACATTATAAAATTTATAATAATTATAATAGATATAATATATATATTATATTTATATATATATTAATAGGGTTATGATATTATAGATATATTATCCTATAGATAAATATTATACTATTTTATAAGATGAGTATTATTAAATATTCAGCATTCGATATAATAGGATACGTATAATATATATATATAGTATTAATATAATTGTGAATCATTATGGAGGAATATGGAGAGTCTTTGACCGAACTAGCATCATTTTTGCCTTTTTAATACAGCAAATAGCCTGATCCTGTCTTATGGTATCTTTCCAATTATATTACTCACATTTACAATACTTATATACATATATTCCTTAGTTATGTATATATTGCATATAGAACATTTTATATATATATTATTATAATATATATATATATATATATATATATATATATATAATTAAATAATGTCGATTATATTTTAACACTATATGGATAATATTGAACACAATACTATCATTAATATATAATATTATATAAATAACTATTATATATATATATATATATATATTATAATAATATATATATGATTTATACTATATATAGTAATATATATTTTATTTGGAGGCAACACCTGAATTCTATAATAAATAAAATATGAAAGTAAATATTAATATTTATATCATTGAGGATAGAAAAATAGCATGAAGAACTAAAATTATTAATATAGAACTATAGATAACATAATTAATTATAAAAGATAATATAGAAATATAATATAATAATTAAGAGAATAAATAATAATAACAATTAATAATAAATAGAAATAATAAAATATTTAAGGCAATAATATATAAATTATAATTAAATAATTAATAATATATTAAATATAGTTGTAAAGGTTGATAATAATGAGATTAATTAATGCCATTTAAACCATAAAAGATCTTATGATAATATGAGAAATAATGATAATTAATAATTTAATAAAAATAATTTTTACCCTTGAATGATTAAATAGCAAAAAAAGTTACGTAAATATTAAAAATTGTATCGCATTCAATTACATCTGAATAATTAAATATAATCTAATACTTAATATACATAAATAACTTGTATAACTTTCAAATTAAAATCCAATTTCGGTAACAAATTTTCTTGTAATGTTTTACGATAAGATTTTGATAATGTTTGTTTTTTACTACTTTAGTAACCTTTGTGATAACTTTTAAATTTAATCATGTTATATAATTATTTTTTCTTCATTTAAAGGAGTCATTCTGAAATGTTCTTATTAATTCAAAATCTGATTAGTATTGATCTACTTTATTATTGAAGTCCTTAAGTAGTAATCCTCATACGTGGCTCACTATTCCTAACTACATTATTTTCAAGGTAGTTATTAAATATTTACATATAATGTATATTTATAATTATATAAATTTTACACAATACCTATTTTCAGTGTAATCGCTCATTTTTCAGCTCATACTGCCAATATACATTTAAAATGAGCAGATTTAAAGATTATTTACAATATATATATATATATTATTAAACAATGATGATAAAATATAATTAATATATTAACTCAGTTTTTTTAAAATAAATATATCATAAATTAATACATATATAATAATAATAATATATAAACTTTAAAATAATAATAATATAATTATATTAAATTAATATAATATTAAAAAATATCGATTTATTTATCTTAATTTATTAGTATATAATCTAAATTAAATATTAATTAATAATAATAAATAATAAGTAATAATATAATAATAATAATTAATATTAGTAATTAAATAATAAATTACAAAGTATATAATTAATTAATGTATGATTAATTATATATAATTGAATACTAAATAAATTTATTAATATAATAATATCAATAATTATAACATAATTATAAATAATACATAAGATATATAAAATAATTAAATCAAAGTTATTAAATTAATTATATAAATTTATGTAATAATAATTAATGATAATCAATAAAATCATATTCACTCATTTATAATATTGAAACATAATATAACTCATAACTAATTATATCTCACTCCTTTACCATACAATTTTCATTCGGTCGTCCCATCGTGTACCAGCCGGCCTTG
>JABUQX010041870.1:0-2500 GCA_015478945.1 Trachelipus rathkii
TCAACTTTCTCGCTCTACCCAATACCTCCTCCTTACTAATGACTTCATCCCCAAAATACCTATTCCTTCTTGCACCATCAAACCCACACACATTCACTATCACCTCTTCATTACTGTCAATGTTATGCAGATTTTCGAAGTGTTCCCACCACACTCTAGTCACATTCATTTCATCAGTTACGAAAGCAACATCCCTATTCATTATTCTATGCAGATTCTTATTTCTTATATATATATATATATATATATATATATATATATATATATATATATATATATATATATATATATATATATATTATATATATATATATATATATAAATATATATATATATATATATATATATATATATATATATTTTATATATATATATATATATATATATATATATATATATATATATATATATATATATATATATATATATATATATATATATATATATATATATATATATATATATATATATATATATATAGGCCAGCCTCTAGAAGAGCCACAATCCATATCTCAAAACTACAACAGCTATTTGTAAAGGTATTACAAGGCTGAATCTTAGGGGGCTCGAGCCGAGGAAACTAAAAAAAAAAAAAAAAAAAAAAAAAAATCATATCTCGAAAACTACAAAAGCTACAGGAAAAAAAAAAAAAAAATTAAACAAAAATTGGCTATTTTTTTTTTTGGGGGGGCTGACATAGTATATATATATATTATTTGTAAAGGTATTACACGGCAATTTAGGGGGCCGCGAGCCGACGGGGAACACAGGGGGACGTTTTCCATACCCTGTAGGGGAGGGGCGGAACCCCCGTGACACCCAAATACCAAAGAGCGGGGTTACGGAGACCCTACCCGGAGGGGGGGGAATAGTCCTACCCCGTAGTTCCCCGGAAGGCCGAGAGACCCTGACTCCTGCCATCGGTGCGGTATACCCTTGGGGTATTCTTTAGTTAAAAAAAAAAATTTAATAGAAAGTCTATTTATTTTAACGAGTAACCAATAAAAGGTCTCTAAATAGGCCCTCTAATCATATTACTATAATTATT
Source organism: Trachelipus rathkii (assembly GCA_015478945.1). Taxonomy (NCBI): domain Eukaryota; kingdom Metazoa; phylum Arthropoda; class Malacostraca; order Isopoda; family Trachelipodidae; genus Trachelipus; species Trachelipus rathkii. Next base: position 1,049 of record JABUQX010041870.1, read on the forward strand.
AACAATAATTTTTTTTATTTTTTATTTTTTTTACATTTTCATATCCAACATTTAACAGGATTCAAAATTATATTTCTTTTTCCTCTTCCTATTTTAATTTTTTAGATATAATTTTTTTTTATTTTTTTTATTTTTTTTTTACATTTTCCGCACTAAAATTGGACCAGCATTCCAGCAATGTATTCCTTTTCCTGGTAGCTGTTGTAGTTTTTGAGATATGGATTGTGGCTCTTCTAGAGGCTGACTATATATATATATATATATATATATATATATATATATATATATATATATATATATATATATATATATATATATATATATATATATATATATATATATATATATATATATATATATATATATATATATATTATATATAGATTTTTAGCTTGACTGGGGTGGTCAATTGGCTATCAACATTCAAAGAAAGTCGAACAAAATGTAACGGACTAAAAAGTAACGGAGGAAAAAATAACGGAACTTATTCGGTGCGTTACATGAAAGAAAAAGTAACGAGTTCGTTACTCCGTTACTCAAAAAACTAGTTCCGTTAGTAACGGAGTAACGGAGTAACGGATCGTGCCCACCTCTGTATATATATATATATATATATATATATATATATTTTATTTATATAAAAATATATATATATATATATATATATATATATATATATAAATATATATATATATATATATATATATATATATATATATATATATATATATATATATATATATATATCGAAAATTTAAAGAATTTAGGATCTTATGGTATCGTCTTAAAGGTGCATCGGCAAGCGTCGATACCGATAGGGATACAAATATTCACTAAATTCTAATAACGATACCGATACCGATACTTTAAAAATCGGCACGATAGATTCAGATAACGATACCATCGTGTCGGTATCCATCAGATTTATACTATATGTATATACATATATATATTATAATTAACATCATCAGTTAACATTTATTATTATTTTATCAACATATATATTCTTGTAAATATTAAAATTATTTCTTTATATGCAAATCTAAGATTTTTATTATTATTATATATATATATATATATATATAATCGTATATATATATATTATATATATATATATATATTATATATATATATATATATATATATATATATATTATATATATATATATATTATTATATATATTATATATTATATATATATATATTATTATTATTATTATTACATCAGGGCTGGGTCCAAGCATTACTCTTCAAGTACAAGCACAAGCACAAGCACCTTAGAACTGTCCGCTACGCTACAAGCACAAGCACTTTAGAATTTGTTCAAGTACGCGCCGCGTCTCTACGGTATCATACAATCAAAAGCACAAAACTTTTGTGAAAAGTTGCAAATAATATATATATATATATATATATATATATATATATATATATATATATATATTATTATAT